>WAAD01000967.1:18914-45675 GCA_013389945.1 Fregata magnificens | reverse complement strand
TTCAGCAACAAAAGAGGAGTGATTTTTTAATTCAGAATATAAATATTCTCTATGACAACAAGAATTCTGAACTAAATATTCTTTATAAATATAGAGAAAGACATGAGTGAAGACTGGGAGGACCATTTCTATAGGACTTGACTTAATGATATAGCAAGTCATTAAATTCAGAAATCAGAGAGATATGCCTACCAGCCCTAAAATCCAAATGAATCTTCTCTTCTGGTTTGAAGCAATAGTAGGGACNCTAGATGATCTTTAGAGGTCCCTTCTGACCCAAACCATTCTATGATTCCTCCTGAACTAGCAGCAAAAGGGCTTGGTTGATAAATGGGTTGACAGCAAACAGATCAAAACAGGAGATGTTACATTCTTCAGTAGCAGCGGTGGGAGGAGGCAAGGATATAAAGGAAGAGGAGAAGCAGGATCCTGTCTACCAGTCAGGTTTTAAAGCTCACAGCTCTCAATCCCTATCTGTCCACACAACAAAGAAAACCAACTTCAATGGTCCATAATCTGGTTGGGACAGATGGCATTTGTGCAGACAGAGGGAAAGGAGAAAACAAAAGAGAAGGCACAAAGTAGGTTAACATAACTACCATCCTTTAATTCATAGTACAGTGCACTAATGGTTCCTAGGAATTTACAAGCACGATACAAAATAAAAGGAAAAGGAAAAATAACATGCTTCATTTACTATGTTCAGAGAAACATCAATCAGATTTCACATAACTATCAGAGGAGGATAATTGTTAGCTATCTTTAACACTGCCAGCCGTCTGAATTGCTTCATTTCTTATCAACTTCTCCTTTCTCTGTTTCTTTGTACTATTATCCTACTTATTATCTTAGGAATATCAATTAAAATTTGATGACAAGAAAAAATCTTGCTACTTCAGTTAGAACAGTATACAATATTATTGCAACTGGTTAGAAAACAAATCTCAAGGTGACTTTTAAATAAATAAAACCCTACATTTTAATGCTGATATTATGTCCATTTAGTCCAGCAGTGCCCACTTAAATCAGTGGCTTATTCAAGAGGAAAGATCAGCATTACTGTATCTCATCAATCCTGTACTGGCACAGAGCATAAGCTCAACACAAATGTGAGTCAGACAGACATAAGCAAATAGTACACACGCTCTGCAAGTGCGTAACAAATAGTTTTCCATCATTCCTATATCTTTCTTGGAAACACTATCCCCAGAAACAGAAATATTTGTCAGACGTTAAAAGGAGTAAGTTGTAGAAGAGAAATGTCATAGAATCATAGAATCATAGAATATCTTGCAACAAGAAGGACCAGCACCAGTGTTTAGATAGTTCTTGGTCTGTGGAGGTTGTGCATTGGTCTGACTGACCTACCTACCCTCATACCGAGTGACTGACCTACCTACACCAGAGGACTGATCTACCAGGGAACCAGAGCTGTTTCTGCAACAGGGGGAAAATATTTCTGTCAGTGCACTGACTGTCACATCTTTGTCTTTTACTCTTTTCCTTCACTTGATATCTACATCACTCATTAAAATTTAGAGATTTACATGTAGTTTCATAGAAGTCAGTGATGGTTTTATCATCAACCAACAGGAAAAGGATCAAGCTCTCACTGGACATACATTCAGTGCTGAGGCATATTTAGCACATTTGGCAGGACAATAGGAGTGGTCTTCATGGCTCCATCTAAAATGATTAATAGTGACTGACACGGAGAAAATCTGAGAGACTGTTATGCACTGAAAATTTATTTTAATTTTGCTGAATATAGAGGGAAAGATGTCACCTCTAAGC
Organism: Fregata magnificens; assembly: GCA_013389945.1. NCBI lineage: Eukaryota > Metazoa > Chordata > Aves > Suliformes > Fregatidae > Fregata > Fregata magnificens. The sequence goes on along the minus strand of WAAD01000967.1, from coordinate 43,881 downwards.
GAGAGAAATAGTCACTTTATTGCAGTCAAACCTGTGTAGTGGCTAAAGCAGCAACAATGCCCTTTTACAAAGGCATGAGTACTGAACAACATCCTACTGTATTAGGAAAACTTTCAACATAATTCACAGAGAAACCATTAGAAAATGCTTGCATATCTGAAGGGATGATTTGGGGCACTATGACCACTCCACTCTTTTCCCCCATATTTTTCAAGCAAATCAGATCTCACAAGCCTGGGAACCCTTCATTAAAGAAGTAATGACTGGTACCAAATTTTCCCAATGGAAAAATAACAAAAAAATGGTAAAGGACTGGGACGCTTGAGGGAAAGCTAAAACTTGAGTATTACTTTACTTGTACAAGTTGATCCTCTGCCTCTTATGTCAAATTCTCTTTCTTTCTCCCACTGGCATATTCCACCCTGATGTCCTTTATCATTTAGAAACAAAAAAGGGCTATTTAAAGTGCAATAAATGAAGATTTCCAAAGGATGTATCTAATGAAAATAGGCCTTTATTTTCACATGTTTCTCAGCTTCACTGAGCAGATCTTTGTTCTGGAGTTAATTGACTCTTTCTGAGCACAACCTTGACTTTTTGATCTGTTTGATGTTGCTTCAGCTTCTATTTGTTCAATGACCCACTGACAAATAGGTAAGGAAGGAAAACTAGAGCAAAAGCTCTGTAGTTTTCATGCTGGAGAAAAGCAGGAACATTCCCTCTTCAGCCATGCAGAGGGCAATGCGCAGAAAGCACGTTCATATCACCTCCAAGAACATAAGGGTTTCAAAGTAGAATAGCTTTCTGGAATGGGGAACATAGAAGGGAAAAAAGGGCCTTATAGTCAGAATAATACAGGAACTGAGATTCTGGAACCATTTGCTTAATTTGGAAAGAAAGAGCTACGTTTCAGTAAAAAAACAACTCCAAAATAAAGACAAAATTGACTTGGAATTGTTCAGGTTTTTTAATTTTGGATTTCATTTATTCATTCAGAAATCCACCCAAATAATTTTTAAATCACAAGGCTTCTTTCTTCTTTTTTTTTTTAAAGATTCAAGTGTCTTATTCTGAAAATGAGACATTTCTACCTTTCTTTATTTTTTCCATTTAAAGTCAAATGCTAAGTAAACATATTCCATTTTTTTCCTTCACTTGTTTCTATAACCTTCCCAACAATCATTTCTATATTTGTATTCTAGACGTAATTTATTTTACATAATCTGGCCTTTGTTAATGATGAATTCAGGATGCTCAATAAACCCTGCTTCATTCCATTCTTTCTAAGGGTGGGGCTTGAAAACACGCTATGGGAACACTCCTGCAGCATCCTAAAAGTACTACCTAAATCACAAGAGGGCATGGCTCCATTTAACTGCAAGAGCTTCCTCAGGAGCTGATAACACAGGGGTCTGAGAGGAAAAATCTCCCTGGAGCTCTTGTTAGCTTGGAAAACTGCCCAGCTTGCATCAGATTAGCATAAAACACTGCACACCTGGCAGAGCATGTCCTTGCATCTCTCTGTATACTTCTCTGTTCCAATAACAAATTACTTAAAGCAAACAGGACTTTTTGTTTTTATATTGTTCCAAACTCCACTCAACAAAACTGAACCTTAGATTTCATTTTCAAAAGTTCTAAGCTTTTCCTTTTTAGTCATTAAGTCATAAATAGTGAATAGTGTCCTCCGATTTAATACTAAGGACTGTGTTAAGAAATTATCCATACATTTTGCCATTTTCATCCCTGTTGACCACTACATTATCCTGTGAGAGCAGTGGAACAAATGCCACGGTAGATAACACTCAATATGAATAAGGATGGCAAAACCTGGGTCCCTTCTGTGTTACAATACATAAGGTGTTATTTGATGGGGTGGCTATGATCTACAGTCATGGACTAGAACATCATTCTGACAGGCACTGTACAAGCACTTGTCATCTTTTGAAGAAACAGATGTTTGACTGCAGAATAAAGGTGTACTTAAAACTATTGTTTGAGTCATTCTATACCAAAAATACCATGTGCCTTTCATTTTTCCATTCCATGTGACCAACTGGAAGCCCAACACTGTGCAGCAGGAAAGAAGTAAACATAGGAAAGAAAAGAAGAAAATCATAATGAATTTCTGAGGGGGTGGGAAAAGATGTTCATACACGAGTTTAAAAGAGTGGACCACCCTCTAATTTTGCTAATGAGTTTTGTGTAACTGATGTACAACTACTCTTCTGAAACCATTACTTCCTGGTTAAAACCCCAAAAAGTAGAATCACTGAGTTGCCTCATAGAATCTGCTGCTTAATAATGTCACACAGAAAAATTAGAAAGATAATGGAATTCACGGATGGAATTCATAATGTAGCACCTTTCTTCCACAGCCTGTAATTTGACCAGATGAGGGTAATCATATTTTCAAATGAAAAGTGGGCCAGCAGAAGGTGGCTGATGTAAGATATAATTTCTGTGAAACATTTGGTACACATTTGGTTGGTTGTTGTTTGATCAATGTCATTTCTTTTGAGGTTTAACTCTGGTAGCTTTTTAAAGGGGTCAAATATAGGAGTTGTATAATCTAGGACACTGTTTTGTTTGGATATATTTTTAGCTGAAGTGGACAGTCTTTGTTAATATATTCCACTGTGCACTAACAGCAAACTTTTATATATCGCTAAAATACATTGTGCTTTAAAATGCTATACTTTAAAAAAGAGGTGTAGCTCATTATCTACACATATGTCTACACAGGTCTATTCATGATAGTTTGCCAGTAACTTGTCAACATTTCCATATTAGCTTGATCTGCCGTCTTTATTAACAGAAAAAAAGGTCTGCTTCACAAAGGTTCTCTTCAAGGAAGTTTCACTGTCTGGTAATACCTTCCTGCTATTCCAATCAGTTCATATATACATATATATATATATATATATGAATTTCAGTTAAATAGGACAATTACAGGGGAGAGTCCCAGGAAGCTCAAGAAAGCTTTCTGAAGATAATAAAAATGAAGTGCATAGACCTTTGGTGTCAGCCACAAAGTTATGTCTGTGTTCATCTACACAAGATATGGCCACAGAAAATGACTTTGTGATCAATGTTAATCCTCAAAGAGAAGATGAATGGTATAAGTCAGGTGCTAAAATATTTCACAGTACTTGCAATATTTCCTATTGTAAAGATCCAACTACTGTCATTCAATTAAATGCCTTGGCATGGTTAAATATTAAGAGTTTAAATTACCCAAAAAAGACCTTAGACAACTTCAAGTCTTTCAGCTGTAAGGACTATTTTTTTTCATCACAAAACCAGAAAAACCAGAAAGATTCATTTCAAAGAACCACTGGAGATAAATAGCTGGTATCTGGAATACAACTGAGAAATCTCTAATTAAACTGCACTAAATTCTCATCTCTGATACACTAAAATAACTCCAGTGGAACTTTGCCGGAATTCAGTGTAATTACTGGTGCTGTACACCAGTATGAGAGAAGGCAAGATCTATAAAAAGGTTTTGATAATAAAATTTCTGCAAGTATTTAATTATTAAAAAAAAAAAAAAAAGAATATGACATCTCTATGGTCTAAAAATAATGGTCTGATACATTGGCCCATGCAGTTAAGTCATTGGTGTATAACAAACATACGCTGTATTTTATTCTGTGCAGACTGAACTGTTCTGCAGTGATGAGACACTTTCATACAGACATTGCATCGGGTTGCCTCTAGCAGCGATACCCTGGGGCTTCTCTCATCTGCTGCAGTGAGGAGCAGCCTTTCACAATCACATTCCAGAAGTCAACAAACGGCTGCCATATAATCCCCAACACAAGCACTACCCTAGACCTTACCATAGACTTACTAGACCTTACCCCCAGAACTGCTGCCAGCATGCTGTGTCCTCACATAGCCCTTCTGCAACTCCAAATTCACAGAAGGCTTTTTGCCTAGAGAAACGATGCTCTAAGTTTCTTTTCTTCCTCCTATACACAGCAGATCCCAAACACAGAAGACCTTGTTTCCTACATGCTTGACTGACTCTAAATGCATTTGAATTTAACGTTATCAAGTATCCACTATGTACATTATTAAGTAACCTCACCCTTGATCTGAAGAACTGACAGGGCAGAATTATGAAACTGTGGACCAGGCTCAGTGGAAAAATTTTAAAGATACCTGTATCTTTGAATGACAACTACTCCCCCATGAACATTTGCATGTATAAGACAGGGAAAGAATATACTACCTATATTCAATTAACCCAGGGTATTTAAAAATTACTTATAATAAACTTATTGCAAATATCACGCTATGTTCCAAATTCATCATTGGACGAGAAACATGCATCGCGTGCCTTTTCTCCAGATTCTGATTTTATTGCCCTCTTGCCAAATAAAAATTAACCTTAGAGGACTTATTAAGTAATCTGTCCATCCCTGAAGGAACATCCCTTGTCCCAGATGGAATTGCATGTAAAGCCTCAAAACTTAGCAAAAATTTTATGTAAGTCCCTGCAAGATTCTGCCACCTATGCAAGAGGAAGCTCAATGCAACTTCATTATATGTTACCAACAACATACCAAAACACACCCAGACAACTTTATTGTCTGTATGCATGTGTACATGGAAAGACTTTTTGCTCGATCATTTCAGAAACTCTTTCAAAGACGTTAATTTATATTTTTTTAAATTAGGTGCAACTATTTCCACTCTAGCAAAAATAAATATTTTAAAATAAAACATTTTAACACATAATTATATGCATATAATATTTTAATTTATACATCAGAATTAAAACTTCTAATAAAGATAAATTTATATCTGAAATTTAGGGTCATTAACATCAACAATATAGTGAACAGGCACTTCTATTATACTATCATTCAATAATGAGAATTGTAGATGAATAGCCATTTGTAGTCTTTCACTTTGGTTCTAGTATTTGTTTATGTATATGGTTGTCCTATTTCAACCAAGAATTTAATAAAACATTTATCATTATCAAAGACTTTTTCAGGAATGTTTGGATATCTTCAGGGGCTTATTTTAAAGCACCTGTTTAAATGCTTGGTTGAATACAGATGACCTACTGAGTTTGGCCTTGGATAGGGTTCTTGTTAGTCTTCTAGATCTTTTTCAAAATAAACATTTTCTGTATATGTGTTTCTAGTATTAATGGCATATTTTGGTTGCCCCTTGTTGGAGGTATAAATCCATTACTAAATATATTTAGTAGCAGTAGTAGCTAGACCTCTTCAGGATTTAAGAGTTCAAACAGAAGAACTTGACTGTGAATGGGAATTGTTTAAAAACACTTTAGCAAATGCTTGACAACACATATGGTGATTGAGAGAGCTGCCTGAGGACTGGAGGAAAGCAGATGTCACTCCTATCTTCAAGATGGGCAAGAAGGAGGACCCAGGGAGCTACAGGCCTGTCAGCCTCACCTCGGTCCTTGGGAAGGTGATGGAGCAGCTAATCCTGGAAACCATTTCCAGGCACATTAAGGACAAGAAAATCATCAAGAGTAGTCAGTATGGCTTCACCAAAGGAGAAGTCATGCTTGACCAACTTGATAAAATCCTACGATGAAACGACTGGCCTGGTAGATGAGAGGAGAGCAGTTGATAATCGTCTACCTGGACTTCGGCAAGGCTTTTGACACTGTGTCCCATAAGATTCCCATAGAAAAGTTGATGAAGTATGGGCTGCATGAGCAGACAGTGAAGTGAGTTAAAAACTGGCTGAATAGCTGGGCCCAGAGAGTGGCATGGAGTCTAGTTGGAGCAGCGTACCCTTGGGGTCAGTACTGGATCCAGACCTGTTCAACATCTTTGTTAATGATCTGGATGATGCACACCATCAGCAAGTTTGCTGAGGACACAAAACTGTGAGGAGTGGCTGATATGCCAGAGGGTCATGCTGTCATCCAGAGGGACCTCAACAGGCTGGAGAAATGGGCTGACAGGAACCTGTCATGCAATGGGCACACACTGAAACACAGGAGCTTCCATCTGAACATCAGGGAAAACTTTTTCACTGTGAGGCTGACCAAGCACTAGCACAGGTTGCCCAGGGCAGTTGTGGGGTACCTCCTTGGAGAGGAGATAGCATCAGGGAGTTTGTTGACTATCTGGAGCCCTCTGGACATGGTCCTGGGCAGCCTGCCCTAAGTGACCCTGCTTGAGCAAGGCAAGATGACCTCCAACAGTGTCTTACAACCTCAACCATTCTGCGATTCTGTAAATCAGAATCTAACAAATACAGAAAAATCACAAGCAAAAGGATACAAGGCTTAATTTATCTATGCACAGAAAACACAAGAAAAATAAAAAAGAAAAAGAAAAGAAAAAAAGCAGTTTGTTTGGTTTTTTTTAAAAAAAAAGAGGTGAGAGAGGAGATGAGGAGCAAAAGGATCCATACCAAAAGACTGCTACCTACAAGTGGTGAAACTGCCAATCGTGTAGAAAAGACAAAAACATACAGTGTTACAAAAACAAACAAGACCGCATAGTCAGATCCCAGAGTGGCAACAAAACAATTTACATTCTAATAAAAACTGAGGAAGATGTTAACCAGAAGCTAACAAGGCTAGACAGTTTCAAACCAGCAGGGCAACCTGTATCTGAGAAGGTCTATGAGCATTGTTATTGCTGATTTTCAGTAACCCTTGGAACACCAAGGAAATTCCAAAAGACTGAAAGAAAGTACAGTGTGCAGATACTGAAGAAGACGACCTACGTAGTTACAAGCTGCTCCAACTAACATTGCTGCTAGACAAAATAATAGAACGCAATTAATAAAAATTTAAAGGAGGTAAGTATAATTAGTGCAAATCAACATGGGGTTATAAAAAATAGATCTTGTCAAAGTATCCTCATGTTTTGGAGGCTTTTTTTTGCTGAGATGACAAATTTGGATCACATCAAATTTGCATATATATGCATTTATATCCATTTCTCCATACACTGTAATAGTATGCATTTCAAATTCTGAAGGCATTTGACTAGCAGTGTACACTTTTTTAACCAAGACACAGAATTATTACCAATGTGACATACTAAATATCTCAGACTGTAACTGTAACAAAGGAAATGAGTGGTTTCTAGTGAGAACCAGTGTAAATCTGATTTTCAACCCTTCGTTATTTAACATCTTTACTATTGAACTGCAGAAAAATGCAGAGTCTTTGAAGCTGAAGATGACTTGAAATTGAAGTTTACACATGTCACAAGCTTGGGACATCTAGGTCAGCTGGTAAAAGGAAACATTAGGCATTTTAATGTGGTCATGTGTAAAGACATAAACCTAGGATAAAGAACATAGAGACATGGGAGGAAATGTGTCAAAATGCTTGACAGGTACGTCAGTCAAAAAAGGAAGACAAAAGAAACTGTACCCCCTAATAAATGAGACAGGGCATCTGGTGACAACTGACATAGAGAAGGCTAAGGTACTCAACAACGTTTTTCTCCCTAAGTTTTCACTGACAATTGCATTTCCCACATCCCTCAAGCCCCTGAATCTCAAGGCAGGGGCTGGGGGAATGAAGTCCCACCCATTGTAGGAGAAGATCAGGTTCAAGACCATCTGAGGAACCTGAACATACACAAGTCCATGGGACCTGACGAGATGCATTCCAGGGTCCTGAAGGAACTGGCAGATGTAGTTGCTAAGCTGCTCTCCATCACATCTGAAAAGTCACGACAGTCAAGCAAAGTCCCCAGTGACTGGAAAAGGGGAAACATTCCACCCATTTTTAAAAAGTGTAAAATGAATACCCTGAGAACTACCAACCAGTCAGCCTCACCTCTGTGCCTGGGAAGATCATAGAACAGATTCTCCTAGAAGCTCTGTCAAAGCATATGTATGACAGGAAGATGATTACAGAAAGCCAACATGGCTTCACCAAGGGCAAATTGTGCCTGACTAATCTGGTGGCCTTCTACAATTGAGTGACTGCATTGGTGGATAAGGAAAGAGCTACTGATGTCATCTACCTGGACTTCCGCAAGGCCATTGACACAGTCCCACACAACACCCTTGTCTCTAAATTGGAGAGATATGGGTTTGATGGATGGACTGTTAGATGGATAAGGATTGGCTGGATAGCCATGCCCAAAGAGTTGCAGTCAACGGCTCAATGTCTAAATGGAGATCAGTAATGAGTGGTGTCCCTCAGGGGTCTGTATTGGGACAGGCACTGTTAAATATCTTTATTAATGGCATAGACAGTGGGTTTGAGCACACCCTTAGCAAGTCTGAGGATTGACCCAAGCTGAGTGGTGCAGTTGATATGCCTGAGGGAAGGGATGTCATCCAAAGGGACCTGGACAGGCTTGAGGAGTGATCCCATATGAACCTAATGAAGTTCATACAAGGCCAAGTGTAAGGTCCTACACCTGGGTCAGGGCAATCCCCAGCAGCAATACAGACTGGGTGATGAATGGATTGAGAGCAGCCCTGCAGAGAAAGACGTGGGGATATTGGCAGATGAAAAATCAGGTATGACCTGACAACGTGCACTTGCAGACCAGAAAGCCAATTGTATCCTGGGCTGCATAAAAAGAAGTGTGGCCAGCATGTCGAGGGAGGTGATTCTCCCCCTCTACTCCACTCTTGTGAGACCCCAGCTGGAGCACTGCATCCAGGTCTGGGACCCCCAGCAGAAGAAAGACATGGACCTGGTAGAGCGGTGCAGAGGAGGGCCACGAAAATGGTCAGAGGGCTTCTCCCTTTCATAAAGAAAGGTTGAGAGAGTTGATGTTTTTTATCCTGGAGAAGAGAAGGCTCCGGGGAGACCTTATTGCATCCTTTCCATACTTAAAGGGCGCTTACAAGAAAGATGGAGAAAAGACTTTTTACCAGGACATGTAGTGATAGGACGGGGGTAATGGTTTTAAACTAAAAGAGGGTAGATTTAGATTAGACAGAAGGAAGAAATTCTGGAACAAGTTGCCCAGAGAAGCTGTGGATGGCCCATCCCTGGAAGTGTTCAAGGTCAAGTTGGACAGGGCTTTGAGCAACCTGATCTAGTGGAAGATGTCCCTGCCAATGGCAGCGGGGTTGGACTAGATGATCTTTAAAGGTCCTTTCCAACCGAAACCATTCTGTGGTTCATTGATTCTATGATTCCATGATGTGTAAAGCAGATGAAGGTAGTAACACAACCTACCGTATCACCGTAGCTGGGTTCAGTGATCCTTTTTGGCCTTATAAGCTATGAATATGTAGGTTTGGGACCATGATTCACTCACAGCATTCCTCTGACACATTTTTTCCATATGTATAATATATATGCACGGTACTGACCTAAAGCCTGAAAGTGCATTTTATGCATAATTATAAATAGAGTTAATAAAAGCATTCCTTATAATGGTATTCTAATAATTGTTTTTGGAAAAAAAAGAATCCTAACTTCATTCATAATATCTGATTATCTGATATAACATGCTAGGATTATGGCACAGCAATTAAGCAGTGAAGGAATTTCAATTGAGTTATTACCTGTGTACCTAGCTTTCACATACAGATGAATTAATCAGGAATCAATGAAGACAATCTCCCTTAGTTTCAGGCTCAGCAGATTACTCGATATGGTGATGAATCAATGAAAATTCAAGAGAAGTCAGTGGAGACAGTTTATTGCTGGAGGAAAGGGTGGGGCGAGGGCAGAGAGCAGGGAGTGAGATGATTAATAAAATGAGAAAGGAGGTATGTGAGAAACGGCAAATAAATTAAGAGCAGAAGCAAATGGGTGTGTGGTCTGGCAGTGTGTGTTTTTGGAAGAAGGTTGGAACTATAATGGATACCATCTCTTATCTATAGGGAATTCTGCTATCATTCTAACAGCTTGGCTGTACCAGGGAAAAAGCAGGTAGGACATTCATCATTTAACTGACAGTATGCCCAGTGGCATAATTTTTTTGGATGTAAAACCAAAGGAAAGCACATTAGACACTACAGCTTGCTGGAGCTTGGGAGCATGTAGTCAGCAGAGCCTGCCCTGTGCAGGATATGCCTTTGACTCCATTTCTCACAGAAGCTCACTCTTCTCCTAATGCAATGCTAACGCTGTGGACAGGGCAAGCTACTCCCTCTGACTATATTCCTCAGCAGAAAGAAAACATATTACTGTCATCGTATGGAGACAACCTCTCTTCACCCCCCCCCCCCTTTTTTTTTTTTCATGGGGATAAAATGGTGGGAGGCCATTAGTTTTCATTTTTAATTATGTTTTAAAATTAATTTATTTTCCTTATTTTTCATTTTTCCTCATCTTTTTAAAGATATTTGAATTTTTATCTGTATTCAGGGAAAAGAAAAGAACATGTACAAGCCCTTTCTATGTCTCATTGACAATCTGGGCAGAATCTAGAGATCTTAGTAAGGGACCTGTGTTTGAAAACTGGGTCAACAGGGTGTAAATTAAAGATTTTTGTTTTCTTGTTTGTTGGTTTGGTTTTAATACGTAGGGTTTTCCCCCAACCATAGTCTTGTTACTATTCCCATAAATGTAACTGGGAGTAAAATCACATCCCAATTTAACTGCATTTCAAACTGTGTTTCAAGAACTTTACACCAGTGACATTTAAACCCAGTATGTAAGACATGAAAACCTAAAATATATTGCAATTCCGTTGCCTGCTGTGTTGCATCCCATTGCATTAGGCCCATATACTTTTATGGCAGTAATTCTTCCTTTTCTTCTCTGGCAAACTTTCCATCGCAGACTTTCTGCTGTCCCTTATGGAAATGGACCTTGCAGTCTCCTCAGCTCATCTGCTGATCCTTCTTCTGTATTCCTTCCCTCAAAATTCCTGGTTTTCATTGGCTTCACAATAAATATTGGCGTAAGTATACAAGATGATTGAGCAATCAATCAGAGACATAGCCAAGGCTGTATCACCATTTAGGTGATAAAAATAGGACAGTGGCACACCTCTAGATTTGATGCAAAAAATGCTTATGGGCAGATAATTCCTACATTGTAGAAACAGAGAAAGTAGACAGAAATGTAGTATGTGCATGGCTGATTTCCCTGAGCAAAGGTTACAAAATATTAAATGATATAGCAGTTTTACAAAATCAATCAAAATGTTTATGTTATATTTAGACAGATATCTAAACAGGTCATTAAATTTCTATAAGAAAATGTTACTGTCCCTTTAAACTGGGACTTCAAATATTCTAAAGAAACAAATAATAAATGTTCATTCTAAAATATCACATTCATTTGTGGGATGGAAAATCCTTTGGCTAGAACAGTTCAAATGCTCCCTGGCTACTAGAAAGTATTTTTAGCTGTTTATTTTATTTACACATTTAACATTTTTAACCCAACCTGGGCTTTTACTGATACAAATGCAAAACCAGCAACAAAGTTCCTAGCTATTTTGAGTGGATCTTAGTCATTGATTTATTTAAAACATATTTTTGGAGTGTGTACACAGCTGAAAATAAAATATCTGATAAATATTTTAGATGTTGACAAATATTAACATCAAATTATGAACTGTAAGTGTAAATAAATCTTTCAGTCCCTCAGTGGGCTTAGCATGACCACTTAAGCTAACTGTCTGAAAGAACCACCTCTACAGGAGATTGTAAAGACAAAAAATCTCTAGACTTTTTTGGGCAGAGGAAGGAGGTAAATATGAATGTCGATATCCTTTTCTGCTCTGAATTATCAGTGTTCAACCTTAAGGAACAAATAGGAGATGGCCAGCTACTACAGCAGTGCATGAATACTGAGACAATTTCTCAGGCAGGAAAAGTCTCAACTTTGTAAAGTTGCTTGTAAAATTGCAGAGCTATCAAAACCTAGATGTTCTTTGTAAATGTCAAACATCAGTCTTGGGAATGCTTTTATTATATCTATGATATCTTCAAAGCTGGAACTGCAAATGGCTGAAAAGAATTGATTGCTGATTACCACAGTTTCCTACACCACCAAATTTAGAGTTTTAACATGTTCTGCAATTAGCTGGTGGTCTCAGATTATCTACCTATGCAATGCCAATAAAGCATCTGAATAAATGAAGTGTAATACGGATAAAATCAATGTTAGTTCAAAGGCTGAAGTCTGAAGAACCTTTTAATCATTTCTAGTATCTCATACCAATGGACTAAATCATGAACTTCTTACTGACAAAAAACGTAACCACACAGTTCTTAAAATCTGTGGTACAACTTCTGCTTCCTTCAGTGGAGGAAGACTCAAGCTACCAGACTGCACCCTTTATCCCACAGCTCTTCCTGATTTTTCAAAGAAAAACATCCCATGTTCATGTGGATTTTGGAAATCATGCCCTGATCAAATTAACTCTTTCTAAACACTGCCATAATTTTAAAGCTATGCTTTAAAATTTTGAAGACTAGCAGAATGAAAAAGTCACTAAGAGTTTCATCTGATGAAGAAGACTGATATTGCTTCTCTAACATTTTCTGTCTGAAGTGACTGAAACACATTTGCAAGTCCATGTACTTTTGTAAGACTGAGCATGATTGGTATTTAGGAAATACAGACATGGGCGTTGGCACACCTCAAGATTTAACTAGTTATCTTATGTTTGACCTATGAGTCAAATTGCTCAGAGGTAGATCGGCTTCTGCATATGTAGAAAAAGAAAATGTAGAAAACCCCCATAGTTTGTGCACAGTTTGTTATTGGCCCGAGCATTAAGAGTATTACAAAGTCTTAAATACTGATATAATTACTAAACGTTGAACATGAGGTCTGATGCTTTGTAAGATTTAGAGATCCAAGTTGAAATTCCTAAAGAACTCCTATAGGAAAACCTTCTGCCTGTCACAGATCCATAGTGATGTGAGTTATCCAAGTATATCTACAGTTTCTAATGTCTGATTAATTTATTATATATAAAGAATTTCCTGTCACAACTGCATCAACTGAAATAATCATTCAAATGTGTTAAAAGTACCTGAGTAAAAAAATGAGAGATAATCAGAAAATATTTCTTGTCTCCTTGCAAAAGAAACAGCCAATGTTCACAGAAATGAGTTTTCAATTCATAGTCTTTACTTTCACTTTCAAACTTTCTTGCAGACTGGACCACTTACTGAAGCACTTTTTGTGTCTTATTCCATATTATTGCACCAGAGTTAAAAAAAATAAATGAACTAAAACCAAAGCAAAGTAAAAAGAACCCAAGCAAGTTTTAAAAACATTAATCCAATGACATTTGCAGTTGATTCAATGCCCACTGACCACATCAAACTTTGAATCAGACCTTCTGTATATAGACTAATGTCTGCAATCAGGCTGTGTGCAATGTTGCATACATGGAAGTTAAGCACTCTTTGAAACTTTGGCTTTTCAGCACCGACGCAGGCTCTAGCTGCTGTCACCAATTTGGAAATGACAGCAGACTATTTATTACTATTTCATTCACATGTAAGGTAACACATTGTTCTAGGAAAAGCATATTCATTTAAAAAGTCACCCTGAGTTACTCCATTCAATGTTGTTAAATAATAACCAACTAACTGTTGTTCATCTGTTGATTGTTAATTCTATTATATAGTGATGTATAGCACCTTAAATAACAGTACTATTATACAAGGATGTATGTAAATTTTGGTCTAATTTATAGCTGAAGTGTTCTAAAAGAAAAAAAAGAAAGCCTATGTTTAATGTTATGAAATCCTATGGTCTTAAAGGAAACTTAGGCCCTCAGTTTAAAAGTTTAGTATATTTGTAAGTGCTTTGACACTCAGGAGTAAGAAAAATGATCAAATGTTAAACCTACATGAAAATGTTTTGGTATACTTGAAACTAAATTATGTGGAGTCTCTGAGCTTACACCCAGACAACAGGACCTAAACTAAGAAATGTTAATCAGATGTAACAGAAACACAACTGGAATTGACCAGATTTCACAAAATACCATTATGTCTGAAAAATTATCTGGACGAGAACTATTCCCCAATCTGAGCCTAATAGAATATATGACAACCCCACATACCCAACATTCAAGCACCATGAACTGGAAGGATAGATTCTCTAATTCTGCATAGTCTAAACTCCTGAAAATAAGTTTCTTGTACAATACCTTGCTCTTTCAAAAGGGACATTACACTTTTTTAATACTTTTCTCGCTTACCCAAGCTATTAAGGAAAGTCTGGGTGCCACACAGTCAAAGCTAAAAGATGCATATTTTTGCTTATACACAAATCTTAATGACTTACTATACCCGCCCCTCATTTGATTTCTGCATCAATTATTGTAAAATGGGGTTAAACTTCAACTTCAGCAGTGGTATGGGACCTACTGCAAAAGCATGAAAAGTATCAGAACTAGAATTTTTAATAGTTCTGTACTGATCAGGTTTGCATTGCACATAAACAGACACAACGAAAAATAAAACCTAGCTGTGAAAGATAATTACTTTTTAAGTGTGTTGCTTTCATAGAGACGATGATCCTGTGATGAATCCCTTTAACATTCTCATTAAGAAGGCAAGGTCACTGCTTTGTGTGGATTTTTATAAGAATGCAAGTGAAAGTTAGTCTACCCATAGTCATATTCTTATCATTCCATCTTTAAGCCATGTAAAATACTATAAAGCACTAAATTTGTATTTTCCGTGTTACTTTTTATCTTGTGATGACCTCTCCTGGTTGAGCTGTTCATTAGCCTTGATACCAGAAGTTAAGAGTGTTTTGATCCCTCTATGCTTATTTCAAAAAAATTGCAGGAATATGAAGAATTTATTGCCAAAGTATAACAAACCTGACTATGAATAAAATTTAATAAGATCTGAGTATTACTCTGTGTGTTACTGTATCATGGTGTATGTTTATTGTACTACAAGATGGGCTTTCAATACCCACTTCATCCTGAGATAAAACTGAATGAGATTCAAAGCTTTCAACATGATCACTTCTGAATCAGTATTATTGAGACATCATTTTAATGACAGATTTACTGACTTTGCAAAGTAAACAAACATTTGAGATGCAATATATTCACAAGTGACGTCCAATTCTACTCTTTCTGAAAACTGTATCTTTTTCTATGTCAGCACAAGCAGACCGTAAGAAAATATTGAATAGCAAGCTCATATATAGGGATTTGTAATTCACTGTACACCATGAATCTTGCGTACTTCCTAAAATATACAGTAAAGAATAAATTTGCTCTTGGTAATTACTTCAAAGTCAAAGCATAAAGTAGCAATGGAGGAGAAAATAAAAATGTGGTTGGAAATCAGTTTTACAACAAAGTTGTATTTCACACAATTTTTTATTCTTTCAGAAGTATTCCCAACATGATGTTCAAAATCAACTGATGAGAAAAAAAAAGATAAAAAACTAAGTGCATTCTCTTGTCAAAGGAGAACAAAATTCCCCCATTCCATTCACAATCAGCTGCATACAAAGTGACAAACAATCCCAGAAAATACAGCACAGTGACCGGTTTGTATACCAAAGTGTGCAACAGAATAACCAGTTAAGTGGTGCACCAAAACACTGTGACACAGCACTTGAGTTCCCACTGTGGTACCACTTCCCAAGCACCCATACGTCTTTACAAGAATTTTAAGCATGTACTGCAATGTGACCACTCCTTTTGTAATTTTAAGGCTGACGTGTGCTTCTAGCTATATTTCTGTTTCCAGCAAACAAATCTAGCTCCATTTCACTCTCAGAAGTGAGTCAGAAATGAAATGCTATACACTACAGGAGGACTGTAGTGTATAAGCTCTTAGAAAGTGAATTAATATAAAGAAATATTTGACTGTCTGAAAAAAAATTGTCAAGATGAGAATGTATATGAGTAAATTGTAATTAAGATTATATATAACCTTTATTCATGGAATTTCTGATTATAGTGAAGTTACTACAACCATTAACTTCTCAACTAACTTCTTTCAAAAGTTAAAGATTTGTTTGTTGGGTAATCAGATAACCCACTGAAGGTCATTTTCAAGTTAAACTACAGTCATTAGTTACTGAATGACAAAAAAAAGGCTCAGAATTCCTATTATAGAAAAGCAGTATAGGGAACTTTCTTTCCCAAGAACAGATTTTTGACAACCTAAACCATAAATCTTCTTTTCCCCCTGTACATTCCTGTTATGCAGAGCCTGAGAGATGACCACGAAGAAATAATATTCAGAAGAAAAATTAGATAGCCGGTCAAAACTAAGCAGTAAACCTCAGGATCAATATTTCTCCTAAATCAAAGGTAAAAAACTAAGTGCACATCCTATAGCCTCTGAGACCTAGATACAATGCAGACACTGCTGTACATTTTCTGTTGACACACAAATAAACGTCTAAGTGTAAGCAAATCCTGGAACAACAACACTGTTTTATTTTTCAATAGGTATCAGATGATAACAGATAGAAACCCACTGAGAAAGTACAGCAGTGCTCCAGTTTCGTAATCATTGCCTTGTTCATTCCTGCCCCCAAGGAAACAAATAAATAAATACAATGATCCACATAGATGTCTATGCAGTATATACATTACATTCTAAGACAATTCCCTGCTTGGTCAGTAGAATCAGCCCCCATTCACAGACACACAATCCCAACACATCTATCTGTAAGATCTCAGGACATTTCTTTCCTCTATAAACAGCAGAGGAAGTCAACAGTAGTGTCTATTTTTGACGAGTCTGTAAAAACTCACTGCTTCATTTCAGCATGCATTTCAAAAATATTCTGCAAATGGCAAATGCTTTACATGGTCTGAAGAGAAACAACTAAATACTTAACACTGACATCTACCTGCAAATGTTTTGCTGGAAACTACAGCTCAGTGCAATGTTAAAGATTTGATCTAACACCCATTGGAATCAATGAGTATGCTGTCATTTTTACACTGATAGCAGGACTGGGTCCTGTATAGGTGCTCTGCACTCCTCCGGTCTGAAGTTCAGCATTTCAGCAGATGCTTCATCATTTCTCTACTATTTCTGCCTCCTTAGGGGGGCAATTGCTGTTCTTCTCTAAGACACCTTTGCTCATTTTATTATGGGAAGCAAAACTTCACTCTCAAGAAAAGCTGTCCTGGCCCAGTTCCCTCTCATCTACTCACCAACATTCTTTCCTCTTCAAATGAGACAAAATTTCCTCTTGCTGCTCCTTGATAAAACACTCGTTATGGAAACTGCTCACCTCTCCTCTTTTCCCTCACACAACTGTGGAAGTGAAGCACTTCCAAATGCAAATTGCATACCTTCTGAGGAAGGTGGGAAAAAACAAAACAAAACCAACCAACCAACCAACCAAAAACCATCCCCAAACTTTGAACAGCTTCTGTCGGATTCCTTTCCCCCTCTGACTCCATTGTAGAACCAAGACTATATCATAGAGCAGGTCTTTCAACTTTCCACATGAGCTACCACTGAAATCGTCTACACTAAGGAAGATCTGATGGGGAGCATTGCGAACAGTATCAAACCTCAGTGCACACATCCACATACAAATACACAGAAAACCAAACACAAGATTCACCAGCAGAGAAAAAATAATCAACCTCTCAGAGTTGCGGGAATTCCCCTCTGGCTTATTGCAGAGATGAAATTGTGCATGCTTCTTAGAAAAGGGTACTTACGAGATGCAGGCAGAGCAGTCCTGGCTCTGCAGCTAATGCTGCTGAAAATCCAGAGGAAGAGAGCTGCCCTGCAGCCAGCTCGGGTAACCACAACCATCCTTCACTTCCTGGCTCTCTGTACTCCAAATGCCAGCCGCAGAAGACCTGCTTTTCTCCACTTTGGCCCCTTCTCTCTCTCTCCTTCTCTTTCTCGGAGGAGGTGGCAAGGAGGTAAAGGGGGCAGGGCTTTACCTTGGGGTAGAAGCCAACCCCCCTCTTCGTCTGCTATCTCTGGGTTTGCAGCAGCAGGATAAGTCCTGGTACTTTTCTTTCCCTTATTTCTCTGTGTTTGTGTGTGTGTGTGCGCACCTCCTTCTCAGAGGAAGGGAAAAAAAAAAAAAAGCCACGAAGTATCAAATAACAAGGATTGTAGAAGAGAAAAAGAAGAATTAAAAAAGCAATCCCAAAAGAGACGTGGGGGGAGGGAGGGAAAGGGAGATGGAGATGAAGGGAAGGGAGAAAGGCGGAAAAAGCTGTTGGTGCTGCTAATGCTGCTGTTGATCTACCACTGCAGCTGAGCCCTTCTTCCTGCACAGAGCAGCGCCGCTGAGAGAAGCTTGCAATAACCTCCCAGCTCAGATATATATACACAGTGTACACGCACACACAGCCGGGGAGCCAAACACACACTCACACAGGAGCAAGGAGAGGGGAGAGGGAGAGAGAGGGAGGGAGAGACACTCCCGCAGCAGAGAAGCAGGCTCAGAGCCTCTCTCCTCATGTATTCATCATCTTCCAGCAGGAGGAAACGCTGTCAGCAGCAGCAGCAACCTCACTCCCCCCTCCCCCCCAAAAAGAAGCAGAAGGGAAAATCCTCTCCCTAGCGCTCCCCTCCCCTTCTCCCCGCTTCCTCCAGCTCCTCCCTCTTCCTCTGCGCCCCTCCGGCCTCCAGGACCCTGCTCGTCCTCCCTTGCCTGGTTCAGAGCCAGAGCCGGGGGACGGCGGNCAGCGGCAGCCCCCGCGGCCGGCTCCTGCCTCCCTCCGCGCCGCTCCCCCGCACACCGAGATGGTAGCGGCTCCCCGAGCTCCAGCCTGCCGGGATCCGAGCCAGGCGGCCAGCAGGCAAGTCCTCCGAGCGGTCCTAGTTCTGGGGGGGGGCGAGCACCATCCCACCTGCAGAGAGCTGGGGCTGCAGGAGCCGCTAATGCAGATGTTTTCACTCGGTAATTAATTCTCACTCCGAGAGCGAGCCAGGAAGCAAGCTGCATTAAAGTATCATTACGGTTTTCACCTACAAGAGATGACTGGGACAACCTGGCCATATCCTAGCCTTATGGTTTAGGGATTTCAAGAGTCTGGCTGCTCTTTTCCATCCCTCTCCATCCCTCCTGCCTTTGCCCTTAAACAGACTGAACCAAAAGTTATTGCTCACCAGATAGGGTAGAATAATGAGGGTGGGGAGTTATTCATGGATTATTTATTCTACAATCAATGAGGCAAAGAAAAATGAAAACAATTATTTCTCAGGTGTTCTATAGAGAAGGCTGAGAAATGGAGAGGTATTATTTCTTTAGAGGAGCCCCAAAGCAGGGATAAATTATTTTCAGTGACTAATACACATGCTGTTAACAAGTATCTGCTGTTATTTAGTGAGTGTGATAAAGTGGTTAAGACTGTATTTAAGATCAGATTTTAAGAAAGGACTTGGGATATTAGGATCCTCAATCCTATTGCCTTTCAGAGGGAGTACAGTGCCTACCTTTTAGGTCACTTTGAAAACTCATCCATACGTAATACATGATATCCCAGGAGAGCTGTGGCCTAGAGGTTTGAGCACAGCACAGGACAAAGCTTAAGTGCTGCTCCTGGAAAAAAGTGTTTCTGCAATCTTGTCCAACTGCCATAATTTTTCCTCCTCAAACCTTTCCCTCCCTTGCCTCATCCATATCGAGTATTAATACATTCATATTTTAAATGCTTTCATAGCAGTAATGCCAATATGTCTGTAGCAAATGTGGAATGAAAAAGTGCACTATGAATGCTAAGTGTTATTATACTTATCTCTGTTTTTGAAAGAATAAATATTCCCACAGCGACTTTGCTACTTCTTTTCTGCATCATCCTGAGCCCTCTTGCCGTGCCCTCCCCATTCCTTATACCCACAGACACTTTTTGATGTTCAGTAATCATTAGGATATGCGAGTTTTTTGGGAATTAACTAAGAACCAAACATTAATTAGTGCCACTAAACTAGTTCAAAATTGCCTCTTTCCATAACTTCTTTCTTGTTAACATCTATTCGCCTCCTGGTCTATACCCCACAATTTTTCAAATTTGTAAACCTACATTTTCTGTTCTTTAGCTGCAGCAGAAGCAATAGTGCTGATACACTATCAGAAACTGACTGCATATATTCACGGAAAAAAGAAAAACTTCTGACTATGACATGCAAAAAATCCTACCACTTACATTCTGAGATCTTGCAGCCCTTTCAGTATTCATTGGCGTTTATTATTCACCTGAGTAAGAAATAAACAGCTTCTCTGAGTAAGTATTTAAAATCTCAGCAGACCATTTTGCAAACTAAATTTCCGCTTTTTAAGGTCCTTCCAACAAGCACAACAAAAGCAATATACTTGCACATCACCCGTTTATACTTTTATACATATATACTTGCATATCATCCATTTCATGAAGTCCTCCACTGGACAAAAATCTGACTTGATTTGGGTTGTTCAAACTTCACACTTCTTTAGCTTATGCTAATTGGGGTTTTCAAAAACATACTCAAATTGGTCACAATTAGGCACACACTTTAAAAATAGTTATAATGGATAAGACAAGTAATTAAAAACAGGAAGATTGAGAAGGTTGATTGATGAATATCTCAATAACGGTGATAGTAGAAAGTTTCCTTGTGGTTTGAGACAGAAGAAATGGCACAGATTACTGCATTTTTCCCTACCTTGGAATAGGATCAGTCCTTAAAAACTACATAAAATATTTAAACTATGTAGCAACAGCGATGAGTTGTGCAAGGGTAATGCAATTATTTTTAATATAAACACAACTGAGGCCTGCAAAATCATTAACTTTGGCTGATTCTGTCACTCAAAAATCATTACAAAGATCTTCAGGCATTTTTTAGTCCTATAAAATAAGCTAACCATCATATATATACTATTCTTTTTTTTTTTTTTTTTCTTCCTGGAGGATGTTTGAAATATTACTTTACATGATTCAACAAATCCAAGTTGAATATATTAACCTTTGAAATGAAAACATGGTCAAATTGTGTTAGGGCACAATAAGAAGTTATTAGATACTTCTCTCTTCTACTCTTTACTCTTCCTCCTAACCTTTCCTTTCCCGAGTGTAAATGTGAGGACGTTTCTGAGCCAGCAGTGAGACACTCCTGCAGTCTGAGCAAGGCAACTGAAAGCTTTAGCACCCCCATCCTGCAACCAGCAAGTGCCTGCAACTTGGGTCAACAGGGACCTGTATTCCACACACTATAGGTTAGGAAAGTGTCCTAGCAGACTGGGACAGACACATCAGCCAAGATGTGCAGAAGGAGGATCTTCCAGCAAAGCCACTCCCATAAGAAAATTAATCCTTTCTTATTTCTCAAATCAACACTCCCAGAGCCTTAAAAGCTGGGGAGGTATCTCGGTCTACTGGTGAAACCTCCCTGGCAATTAGTAAGACACTAAAGTGTTAAAAAAGTCTAGTTATTACAGCTGTACACAAATTTTATTGAGCTTAATGGAAATTATACACACATATTGATGAATGAATAGATCATTCTGAATTTACTAGGGCTGTCAAGCATTGTCTGCTAAATGGAATTCATCCTTGACAGAGCTATATTTACAGTATGTGAATGTCAACAAGAAGAACACAATGTCAGAAAGCTAGAAAGGATAATTAAGAATTTCAAACACTGGTGGGACCAAATGGCACCCAATAAAGTGATCAGCTGTAGCCACAGAAGAAAATGAGCCAAGTTGAAAAAGAACCTGAAACTTCCGAATTAATATCGAAAAGTAAAAGCCATGCTTCTTTATTCCTAACAAACTACCATTTTAACATAGTTTTTCCCTTTTATACTTTTGGTTGCCAAGGACCCCTTGCATGGCAGAGCTCTAAAAATTATCCATAGCAGATTTTCCATCAAAGTCTCTAGGATGGTAGATATGAGGACTTCACACAGGAAAGATAGATGTAATGTATTTCAAATTATGACCAAACAAAACTTTATGATTATATGCATAGAATCGAATGCCATATAATGGACAGCTCTATTACTGCAGCAAGTCTTGGGTTTATTAAGAACATCATGGGGTTTTCTACTGGGACTGTCTATAAACATGGGTCTTTCTCTGAGGTAGAAAGAAGGCACATGAAAATTGTGATCATCTGCCTGTGAGAAGCTGTAAAGACCTGAAGAAAATATTTATTTTCTAGAAATGTAGGGAAAGAAAGTATTTCCTAACCTTCCTAATGTAGCTAAAAAGGAAGATAAGGGTGCATTGGCAGAAAAGAGCCATTATCTTCCTGCTTCATGCAGCTAAAAATATAGCATTATAGTTTGAAGTGAATGCATTTTGGTTTGACCATCATTTTGTTGTTGTAGTTGTACTAAAACAAACAAACAAATAAAAAACTGGAAACGTGTCTATAGGTAATCATAGCAAAATTTGGTTCTAGTTATTTCTTTACATGCTTCATAACAAAGGTGGTTTCAAAAAAGGAATGTTAAACTCTCAAAATGCTCAGTATGGCACTATTAAAAATCATGACCCCAGACTCTCATTCATAGAGACATCAAAAGAAATTGAAGATTCTCAGAAGTTTTCAGCTTCATGCCCCTACATCTTCTGTAGTCTAAACATGTGCTCAAGACAGCATCTACCTTTAGAAATTCCTTTTGGGATGGATATCTTGGTCCCTATCAATCTACACTGCATAATGAAAAATGTTGACAATCAAAACAAATAAAAAATCATGCCATATGTCTCAGACATATACTAGACTTGAATCTGCATTTTATAGATGTGCAAATAGAACTGAATTCCATTCTTATTATGCATCATGACTAAAACAACCAAATAGAAATGGTGGTTACCTGTCAGAAATGCAACTGTTTTACACTAATCACCAGTCTTATTTTGAGCTCATTTCCAGTTTAATGCTCCTTGAAAAAATGGAAGAATCTGTTTATTTACACATACAATTTAATTACTGCTCATCCACTTGAACAGTCCAAAATAATTCTCTTCTCCAAGACACAGTATTCTTCTACACATTCATGTCTTTCTTTTTCTTCTGAGTTTGCCTTCGAACCCCACCTTCAGCGTGTTTACCTCCTCCTCTCATTTAATTTATTTATTTGGATGGCTTTTCCATTGCAAGATAATTTTGCATTCCTACTATCCCTAAAGCCTATTAATTAATTAATTAGCCTATTAATGAAAAAATGAAACAACATTTGGGAACCACTGAGACAAATGATTTTAATATGGTGTCTATTTTATTATTCTTTTCTTCCAAGCTGGAAATGTTATATCCATGAACATGCCTATTTTGAGAAATTGTCTGTTTTAGGGAGCTATATGGAGCAACCTGTGGCTGCTATTAATGCAACCAGCCCAGCTGGAAGCTCAGATGGATCTTGTATGTCATGTGCATAAAACACGCAGGATGAGATTTTCTTTGCAGAAGTAGAGGATGGGATCAGGTCATTTGATGGTTTCACCAAGTTCATCACCTGAGAAGATTGCACTGAAAAACATCTAGACAATTTTTAAAACATGGATTAAGTCCTTGAAAGACTGACCCCTTGACGAATCTACTTCTATTTTATTCAGGAATTCAGGAGGTTTTGACTCAGTAACCTTAAAAGTTTTCCTTCTCTCAGTTTCTTTATTATTTTCTTAGATCACATAAGTGCATTCTCTCTCAGTAATGTTCTATATTGCTATTATCAATAGCAATAATATTTTATATTGACTTTATATTTTTATATATTAGTTAGATCTTTGCTAAATGGCAAATAGATTAAATGGTATTTTCTAGATCCTAGTCTTGTCTTGCATGCTTTGGATTAGCAAGGTGGAATCTTAGTACTACTGAAACCAGAGGGAGTTTTGCTATTGAATCAAATGGGAATAGGATTTTATCCCTTATATTTATACCTATGACATTTGAGGAAGTCCCATCTGTACAAAGACAGGCACTGCGCATCTCATAACTGTATAAAATAACACTGAAGATGTTAATTATTTTCCAAGCATCTACATTAACCTTGCATTGTATTTAAGTATCAACCTATACAACAAATTTTACTGATAATGTATTTTAAAAATACATTTAAATGTACATTTAAAATACTGTGCTGAAATAGCCTTTTCTTACTTCACTTTAGACCATTTCACAGGCAATTCATGGATGCACAGAAGAAGGTCTATATTGAAAAAATGCACACAAAGTGAATTATAGTAATATTATCAAAAGCTCTTGCAATTATGTTGGAAATATTTCTAGTCACCTTTAAAGGAGAAATCAATCAAATTGAAATCAATCTGGAACATTTCCTTCTGCTATTTGTGGGGGAAAAAAAGCATCTTTTCACTAATGCACAGCCTGCAAGGCAAATGCTAGAGAAGAGACTGTCAGCTCTTCTTATACTATCATTTATGCCTGGATGAGGAGACTCCATGTGACTTGAAGGCTTTTGCAAGACAAGTACATAGCAACACTTCGGTGAATACAGTAAACACTTCCACAGCAAAGTAATATTAGGGAAGAATTGATGTATTTTTAGCCATATTTTAATGCAAATTAGCGGCTGGAAACACAGGAAAGAGCCAGCACAAGCTGACAAGATTTCTTTCTTTAAACTGACAGTGATCTACAGCCCTCATCTTGGGAACTTCTTTGGTAAAGGTTTTGGAATAATTCACAACTAGTAGCTTTAAACCACTGCTTTACGTTAAATAATTTGTGCTACCGAGGATATAGCCTCATTATCTACTCAATACATATTTAACAGATTGGAAGAGGTTAGCAGAGTAATGCACTAAAGTTACTGAAGCATTTAAGCATTCTGAGTAAACATATATTTGCCTCCCTGTTATATTGTCCACATCATTCAGTCTCAATTACCACACTAATAAACCATAGTTATCTTCACCTCCTACTACAGATAGCGTATGGATACATGACAATAAAAGTACTTTAAAATACTACCATTTACTCTATCTTATAATATTAGGAGTATCCAGAGTCCTGTTGAACCATGTTATAAATTCTTTCATACAATTGATTGTGGTAAGGCACTTGGTATTACAGTTAAATGTGAAGCTCCAGTAATTTTCCATTATGACTCCAGGACTGCCTTT
>WAAD01000967.1:0-10867 GCA_013389945.1 Fregata magnificens | reverse complement strand
CCCCCAGGTCCTTTTCCGCCAGGCAGCCTTCCAGCCACTCTTCCCCAAGCCTGTAGCGTTGCATGGGGTTGTTGTGGCCAAAGTGCAGGACCCGGCACTTGGCCTTGTTGAACCTCATACAGTTGGCCTCGGCCCATCGATCCAGCCTATCCAGATCCCTCTGCAGGGCCTTCATTCCCTCGAGCAGATTGACACTCCCGCCCAGCTTGGTGTCATCTGCAAACTTGCTGAGGGTGCACTCAATCCCCTCATCCAGGTCATTGATGAAGACGTTATGAACAGTATAAACTATAGGCAACAAAATGTGTAATACATCTAGATGTAGACCTAGGTACCCTACTAGGACCAAGCAGCCTTTGGTGAGGAACTAGATATCCATGTTAGTTTAGGATTATATCCATGTTAGTTTAGGATTGGCTGGAGCACAGCACACTCCGGAGAGCCATCCCAAGCCTGCTCAAAATGATGTCCAACAATGCTCTATCCCCAAAAGGATATTTCTTTAGCCATGGTTCACCTGAGTACAAAAATATCCAAAGCAAACCAAATAAACCCCATAACTGAAACTGTTTTAATGGGTCAGGTGTTCTATTACATCAGCTGCTTGTGACTGAAGATTTCACCAGGCAGAAACAGAAGTTCAGGCAACAGAAGTTGGATTGGATTCACCCCAAAAGCCTGTATACGCTCTACACATGGAACGTGAAGAATGTCGACAATTTTCCTTCTGTCCAATGTTAAATAAGTACCTGTTTCCCCCTAATTTACTGGTCACCAAAACCTATGGAGTAGTAAATGAAAGGTAAAAAAATATGCTAGAAAGACACCGTCCATCCTTCAGACACCAGTGAACATTTCCAGTGCAAATCTGTTGTCATAGCCTGAAAATTCTCATCAGACAACAATGACATGCTGTATACAAAGAAGCCTCTGAATGTACAAAATGATTGAGAAAATTAAATAACTTCCTACTCCGGTCCGAAGTACATTACAATACTAAAATTAACTATGGCCATTATCTTGAAATGTGCTCACATGAAAAATGTTAAAAGTGTTCTGTTTGACATGACAAAAGCAAAATTTAGCTTAGTGGATCACTAAAACTTTAAAAATTACAGCTTCCACAACACACCTACTTCTGTTCTAGCCATCCTTATTTACACAAGTGTTTCTTGACATAAAGAAGAAGAAATATGAATAAAATAGTTCTAGAACCACGTGTTGGTAAGTTCTTGTGAGATGTTGATTCTCCCTATTCCTAGTACAATTCAACTGCTCTCAGTGAAGTTCCTCTCAAATTGTACAAGTAAAAGAAGACTCAAATGTTACTGGTTTTTTTATTGTGTATGATTTATAAAACACATGCATACCTTTTTGCCTGCTTTCTTTCCAGTGGCCAGATATATTATTAAACTCTATTACAATGAATTAATAAAATTTTATACATCCCCTTAAAGACATCCCTATGTCCACGTTTTGAAATGAATGTTGTGAATTTTCCTTTTGTCCACTTCTCCCCCTTTTTTTCATCCCAAACATTGTCACATACAACATATACTAGTTATTTTTTTTCTTATTTCAAAAGTAAACTTACGGAGACAGAAAACTTGTATAGAAAGGTACTCTGAACACTGGGTATAGTATCAATGGAACAACAACAATGAACAACAAATCTGAAGTATCTACTACTTCGTAGTCCAGAGTAATCTGGATGCAAGACTGCTGGAAATTATTTTCTTCTTTTTACGTTAAGAGTATTCAGGTAGTAACAGATTTTGTCACCCGGTCCTATGAGCCATGTATAATACCTTCAAGCAGCACTGCTGACTTCAGTTAGTCCATGAAGATGGTCCTGACTGAATAAGAGAATTGGCATCTGATCTCAACAAGTAGCGAATGTGACTCTCCATTAGAGATGGTTCATTTTCCTCTTACAAAAAATCATTCAAAATTAATCAATTTCAGTAGGGAAAATGATAATCTAGCTTGCGTTATTAACAGGTTTGCTGAGAAAGGCAATAAAAATATGCTGCTAATGAAACTTTTAGATCTTTAAATGTAATTCTCCAATTCCTCGTCACTACTTTAACACACAGTAGCAGTGAGAGTTGTTCTGTCAGGATAAGCATTGGCACTTAGTAAGAATGCATAGAGAGCCACTTCATTTATGTAGGAAGCTCATTGCTACATCAAAGAAGGTACATAACATTGTGGCACCATAGAATCAAAATATTCGACATGCTCTCTACCCATTGTAGCATCTTTTCCTCTAAGGCTATTAAAGCACCGAAGAACTCATGCATATAATCCCAAAAAAGGACGATCAGAGAAATTTCTCCCAGAACATAGCTAGCATATGAATGAATTACCAGGAGCAGTAAAAGGAAACACTAAAATTGCAAAGATTGTCCACCAGGTGGCATGTGAGCCATATAGTGTTATGAGTAGCAATACTGTAAATGCACACAATTTTGTCCTGCGCAAGACAGTGAACCTATCTGATTAGTCTGGGGTCAAATAAACATCCATAATTATCCAGAGTAATTCACAAGCAGCATTTATTTTCTAGTAAGAACCGCTTTCATTAGTTAAGCTCCCTAAAAGTGTTCAACAATAAGTCAAGCTCCTTACCAAACTATTAGCCATTATGGTTTGAGCATTAAATTTCCCTTAAAGGTTTTTTTTCTTTGTGATAATTTCCATTCTTGGCAGTATGATATCCATCAGAGCTTTTACAGTTGAACACGTAGTGTTGTAAGGACAGAGAGGTTTGGCAAATACAGAGACAGACAGTCAAAGCACAGAAAGCAAAGCTTCCTAAGTGCTCTATAGCTCAGATCATAACTGATCATAAATTGATAATCACAAATTGATAAAAGATATCCCTGGCTTTATCTACTTCAGTGAAGGTGGAAAGGACTAATACCTTCTCACAGTCATAATTACATAGATATGCAGTTGCATACACTGTTCTGTGGAGAACTACGGCCATTAAAAACGACAGAAGAAAATTTTAGGGTAATTATTGCTTGCTAATACAGTGTAGCAATAAGAAGGAAAGAGAAGAGCCAGAACTGTGCCCCTAGCTAGTTTTCTATAGGCTGCCAGAAGTATTTCAAAGGCATTCAAGAAGTTCATTGCTACGATGGCAATCTTCAACCCTCCCCAGCACTGCTGAGAGTTTCTATGTATATTTTGCAAATTTCCAACAGGTAAGTTAGTGGTTTACTGGCTTTGGCTCTGAGATGAGGGCAAATTGTTTCACTTACCACACTTGAGGTTCTTCACCAATAAAATATTTTGGGATCCTTATTACCCTCCTTTGTGAAACTCTGAACTCAGTGCTGAGCAGTTCTAATAAGTAGTATTATAATTAGTCCAGATAAAGCAATCTTTTCTATGAGTTAAATACTGTCAGTTAGCCAATTACCTTTTAGAAAGTTCTCGGTCCTGAATATTTACACAGGTCTTGTTTCTATCAAACTGAAAACACAACAGTCCAAGCAGGGTAATGAGGCTAATTCTACAGCTGGAGATGGAGTAATATTACTATTTGTCATTTATTATTTTACTGTATTCTAGGTGTACCTAGTAAACACAAGAAATGTCTCATACTAGATAACATTTTATAAATGACAGTATTATAATGATGATTAATAAGCTTGAAGTTTTTAAATTATTGCTATTGCATATGTATTTCTGCCTTTGCATTATTCAGCTGTGGAAGATCTTGGCCCCCAGGTACTGCTGACATGGTTTTCTTCCCTGTCATCTCCGTACTTCTCATGATCTTTTTCATGATTTCTGCTGCTTTTGGGCTTTTTCTGTCTGCTTCCAAGTTAGTTCTGTAAACTTCCATCTCAGAAATCTGCATTCTTATTGTATTCTTTAATGTATATATGAAAGAATCTCTGCCAAAGACATCTTCTCATTGATATTAATGTTCACCCAACCAAGAAATCTCATTGTTCTTCATCAGTTGTCTACAAAACAATTTCAAGCCACTACTGGTAACAAAAAATTAACAGAGATCATGGGCTGGTATTTTGATTGCATGCATGCAGTGATATTGCATGCAATCAAATTCATGCAAAGTTTCTGGTTTTTTTCAAGGAAAACCAATGTGCTTTTGAATGAGTGGATTTTCTGAAATTATATGGTCTGAAATAAATACCAGAAAATGACCACTAAAACTGCACAAAAAGAGAAATTGTGGTTTTGCACTACCGCTGTTGTAACATTTGTTTAGATAGCCAAGACCCTGGCCTCACTCTGCTGTGTAAAACACTGAGTCACTGACAATTATATCCCCCCTATAAAAGGGCATTAAAATCACATTTGAATTCTTAGAGTCTACTTGAAAATCAGTTTTGCCTTCTCTATTTCCTTTAGCTCAAATAATATAACGAAACCCAGTCTTCAGTTACAAGAATGGGTGAGGGAAGAGAAAGATCCCCCATTTCCTACGGCAACTGAACCCTTCACAAACTGTTACTCTCAGGCCTGATTCTTGGTTTTGTCTCTTTGAAGCTAAACAAAGATAGTAAATATCCTTGGGGGAAAAAAAAAGAGTACTTCCTCATTTCTTGTCGAGTTTCAATTTCTTCTTCCATACTTCTGTTGCCTCCTGTTTTAGCATATGATGAAAACAACATTCAAAAAATACATAAACTTACTGATTTACTCGGGTGATTGATAAGTACTATACCTAGGCAGTATTATACCATGGACACTTCAAAACTGACTGTTAGCTGTTCTCAGCTGTCCTTCTTAGTATCACTGGGTTTTTACAAGAGAAAAACATCTGATCAACTCTTCCTAATGTGAGCAGGTTAAAAAAATATGCAAAGAAAATAAGAAGTCCAGTTAGTTTTCAAAAATGATGTGTTCCTCTTCAATCTCATACCTTCAATCTGAAAATGATACCTTGAGAACAGTGACCCTACACTTTCTGTTGTTTCCATCATTTGTAAATTGGCTACATTAGCTGCTCCTCAGGAATAAGGATTATGGGCTCTTTTGGAAATACCAGTACTGAATGTCAATCTTACTGAGAAGCCTAATGCTTGTCACATTATTTCAAAAGAATAAAACAAATAACGCACCAGTTCATTTTCTTCTCAGGAGAGAGACAGGTGCTACTTTTAAAAGAAGAAAAGAGAAAAGCAGCAGAAGATCACAAGCAGAACTCTGATGGCCAGCACAGTTTTCTTCTACATTTTTTTCACTCTCTTCCCTTCACTTCCTCACCCTCCTCACCCTAATGCTACCCACTGGGAGCACGGATGTTCAGGTGTTGTGGATTCCAAGCAAAAAACTTCTTCATAAAAAAAACCAAACACCACCAAAACAATGCAATCAATTATTGTCTTTGGAGAAATTATATGCATGCAAGACCACTCAGTGGATGAGACTTTAAGGGAGCCATGATTTGCCTTAACCACAAGGCAGTTCTTCCCATTCAAATACAATGGCATGTAAACAGAATGATGCACTGTTGGAGGAAGCTCCAAAGAAAACTATGCTTGGGACCACAGAATGTGCAATGTTCCTGTGTTCCTGAACCCTCAAAAATAGGTAAAAGGAAAATCTTTGAGTTTACTCTACACTAGGGATACTTTAAGGAAAGAGATCTCTCTTACTTAAGTTAGAGGTTTACAAAAGCACAGAAGGCAGTCAAGAGTCCCAATGCTACTGATTATCAAAAGAATGAGAGTGTTTGGGGTTCTTTTTAAGGCACAAACATAAATCATAAGTTTTTCTCAGCTACAGAAGGAACAAAATAATGGGAGAACGATGATAAGCAGGAGTTACAGCTGATGGAATTCCAAGAGGGCTACACACACTTATTCATTTATCTTTCTAATACAACTCTGTCACACTCCAAGTTGGGCACATCATGCCTAGGGTGGGCCAGATGGTTTTTCTAATGAATTGCATATGTAGTAAGGTAAAAAATAGCTATGTGCTGAATTGATGTTGAAGCCAAAGCACCAAATTTTACATTGGATGCAAAAGACAAAGCCCTAATAATCAATATAAGAGAAAATGAATTTATTACTTTGATTCCAAATGGAATAAAAAGAAGCCAGAAAAGAAACAAAGGCAGTTGTATCTCAAGATGAGAACAATCTACCCAACAGAATTAAAATAAGCTTGATATGTAGCTCTCAGATTCTAATGTGAATGTGATGGTCATACTGGGACACACAGCCCTCCACCTTTTTTTTTTCTATTCCATAAAGTGTTTGGGCTTGCCCACACATTCTTGTAGTTCTACAGTCCCAATTGCATGATGACTTCAGGGGCTAGTGTACACTGGAAATGCCAGAAGGATAACTATGCTCAGTATTTTGCTTTCTTGCTTTTTTAATTCATCTGGAAAAGGAGCAGTTAAGACTTTTTTATTTGGGTGAGCAATTAATTTCCATGTGTATGTGGCATACTCTGTGCGTGATACACATGAACTCTTCCAGGTCTCCATAGGAAACTGCTGGCCTGGTGCCTCTGAAGGCTAAACTATAACACATCCCAGCTGTGGGCAAACAAATGGCTTTGGCACTTAACAAAAGGATTTCTTTTGAAGGAAAATTTATTACTGTCTCTTCTGTTAAGCACAACAAAAAGTTATGAGGAACAATGAACAAAATATTAGTTAGAAAATGCTGCATTGATACACACATTCAAAGGAAATGTTATTCAACAGTAGCAATCTCTTCATCTGGTTATGAAAAAATCGATTAGTTATTAATATGAAACAGAGAAGGAAACTAATGTCATTAATACAAAAAAAATTCAAGCAGATGACACACTGGTCAAATCCTGAAAAGTGAGGGGAAAATGGCTGTAATTTCCTCCCATGTGCCCTAAAGTCATCAAGAATTAGTGATAAAATTCTGCCCTAGCTTTGGTATTGGAGTTGTGGATATGAATTCTTAGATAGCATGATTCCTAGCTGAGTTGTGCTCTACACTGCAAGCTTCTCCATCCTTAAAATGGGAAAGGTTCACAATCAGGGCCTACAGGATAACTCTCTACCAGGATTTACACCACTGAAAACTAGTTCCTGCTTGCAGGAGAGGAGTAGAAAGCCTAAAAGGTTGTTTCTTTCCTTTTCCGTGAGTAGAACAAAGGCATCTGGAACAACCCCAGCTCTTCTCTGAATGAGATGTACTTGTGCTGTGAACAGTTCCTGCAAAGCCTTCTATACCAAACACCAAAGGCCAAACACCAAAACTATTTTGGGGGACTTGGAATGGAACAGCCAAACATGGACAGTTTTATGCCTTAGCCAGGTACCATATTTTTGCAACAGGACCTAATGGATCAATTTAAACATGATGACAGAGGGCCCGTGGAGCTCTCTTAATGACTCTAAATTCTGTATATCTGTAAAAAACAAGCATATGCTCTTTCTTTAGTGAACACATTCCGTAGAATTTAATGCATATCTAAGCATTAAGTTCAGCCTATATGTTCACCTTTTGCAGAATCAGGACTGTAGCTTTCTAAATCTCAGTAAGCAATTTTTTTTTTTTAGTTTCTTACAAAATATAGGGGGCTACAGACAAGTTTACACAGATTTAATTAAAAAAAAAATCCTAACAAACATTAATGTGTAGAATTTTCATATGGACTGTTTAAATAAAGTAGAATGAACAAAACTTGGCAATGGCAATGAAAATGTAAATCAGTTATCATATATTCTGGACACATAAAGAGATACACTTTGATACTAACCAAAAGTTAGAGAAGAACGTTAACAACCACAAAGCAGCACATGGTTAAAGTGATAGCTTATGAAAGTAAATAGTTTATTAAAACAAAGCCTTGCAGAAACATTGCAGAGAGAGCTGGAGGGGAAAATGGCACATTTCTAGTGTGACTCTTAAAATAGCTAAACCAGCTTAATTAGTGATGCACAGTAATTGCTGTTGTAAGAGTGACATTACATTGCCTGCAAAATACATTAGTAAATTGCAGGGCAGATTAAAAGAAAGTAATTGCATCTTAAATACAATGTATACTTGTGGAGTAATGTAATTCTAGATGGTATGCTACAGAATGGAATGGAATGGAATGGAATGGGATAGAATCCTTGAAAGATCTTCAAGAAAGATATCAAGGATGAAGGCCAAAGGAGGAAAAGAGCTACTGAAGTGCAAGGAAAAAGATGATCAAGAGCACAAAACCATGCAGGATTTCTCTCCAAGAAGAAGACCTCACCATAAGCAGGGTAGTAGCAAATGTCACTTGGTGAGCTGGTAAGGAATGGTGAGGAAATCCTGCATGCTCTCTACTTCTCTGCAAAGTTCATGCAGAGGGAACCAAATGCCTTTCTTTCACCTTAGGCATCCCCACAACGAAATTAATGTATATGGTATAAATGCCCTTCTCTACATAGTCTGAATGTCCAGGTGGATTTTGGAACCAACATACAAAATGACAAGAACAGTACCTCCTTACTCTTTCAGGTCTCCAAATACTAAATCCTAAAGGAAAAAGAGACTTTCCAGGGTTTCAGATAAGATATGAACATCTTCCCACAAAGTGAGGTAGGCAAATAACTCTCAGAAAGGTTAAAGTCACAAACAAGCTCTGAAAGCTGTATCCCAGGGCTGAAGTGCACTTTGTATCCCATATAAACATGACCCATAGCTGTGTTTAACAGAGGAGCCGCGCAGCTTGGTTTCAGTGGGAAAACGGGATGTAACAGCGATAGCAGCAATGGGCTATTTTCCGAGTTTGGAAGAGTTGTCATTTGCCTGGCGGTGCTTTGGAAAGGGATCCAAATGTTCTAGGTCTGAAAATGATCAACCTTTCTGCCACACCAGTGTCACCTCCGCTCCCTTTTCTTTCAAAGCCTGTCTTACTTCCATGGCAGTCTGTTGGCATCGTCCATCCCAACCTATGGCTCTGGTTACACTTTGGCTTTCCTCCAGCCTGCAGCTGCCGACATCACCCCCCTTATGCCCCAGGAAAAGTGTTTGTGTCCAGCGAGATCAAGTCCCTGGTCCTCCTCACTGCATGGCCTCATGGATATTAGCTCTGGCGCAGAGAGGGAACAGCTAATAGGGGTGGTCTCTGGGCTGCAAGGTTGGTTTCTGCCCTGGCCTGAGAGAAGAGTAACAGCACGAGGTTTGTCCTTTGGAGCCGAGTGGCAGACAACACATCAGAGATGCCCAGCAGCTGTGCCCAGTGCATGGCCACCAAAGGCTTTCCTCCAAAGGATACTGGGCAGAGGGGTGGCGGGCAGGGCTGCACGTGGGGGGCCCCGTCACTGCCATGTCACAGTGCCACCACCCGGCAATGCAGCAGTGACAGTGCCCCAGGGTAGGATAAAAGGGAGCATCCTCCCGTGTCCCACTGCCAGAGACAGTCCAAAGACATCCAAGTGGAAATCCTTGAGGAGCTTGT
The DNA here is from genome assembly GCA_013389945.1 of Fregata magnificens. Lineage (NCBI taxonomy): Eukaryota > Metazoa > Chordata > Aves > Suliformes > Fregatidae > Fregata > Fregata magnificens. The sequence continues at coordinate 1,450 of WAAD01000967.1, read as the reverse complement.
GGAATTACTTGGAGAGGGGCTGAGGGAGGAAGACCAGAGGAGGCTGGACGAGGCTGCTGGAGTTTCTCCACTGCAAGGCCAGCTCTTGGCAGGGCCACCTTCAAACCTCATCTGAGGGATGGAAATCCTTCTCAGCTGGATACCAGTGGCCAGACCAAGTCAATGCCTTCTTGAGGAGCACTGCAGAGCTTACCATCCTCATCCCCTGTGGAGCCAGGGGCAGCAGCTGTAAGAAATGGGATGCACAGATGTTGCCAGGGGTCCCAGTGCTTTGGAGCACCCACTGGTGACCTGCCACGTGTGGGAAGGATTCTTGCCCCTAAGGTCGATCAGGGCAGGGGCATTTCGCCACTCTCAGAAGCCCCTGAGATGGCTCCAGGTTGAGGGAGAATAGGGCTTGGGCATCTCCTGGGAGGCATGACCAGCCTGTGGGACGAGGAGGCAGGTCTTGCTCACATGCTCAGGGAATAGCCGATCGCCAGCTCTGGGGCCAGGAAGGAATTTTCCCCCGGGGCAGATTGGCACTGGTCCCCGGGGGTTTTTTGCCTTCCTCTGCAGCACTGAGCATGACCACTTGTCAGGGCTCCTCTCGTCCATTTTGGCTAGGTTACTGCCTGCTGCTCATGCACCATGAAGATGGCCTCTCGTGCCCTGCAGCTGGGGGGAGGAAGGCTTTTTTCCTCCATGGTGGGCCAGCAAGTATTCCTGGGGTTTTTTGCCTGCCTCTGCAGCACTGAGCATAGCCCCTTGCCAGTGGTCCTTTGGGCCATTTTGGCAATGTGCCTGCTGCTCATGCTCCACGAAGATGGCCCTCGTGCCCTGCATCCGGGGGAAACCATCTTTCTAGACTCCCGGGGGGGACCCCAGGGTGGCCCCTGGGGGTTGCATCTTTTCCTCTGTAGCATTAAGCACAGCACCTTGTCAGGGCTCCTCTGGGCCCTTTTTGGCTCGGTTCTTGCCTGCTGCTCTTGCACCTCCAAGGCGCAACTCGTACCCTGGCTCCCTCTGGCTCTCTTGCCCATTGCAATTTTGGAGTGGGAGTGAGCTCTGCTCTTCCCTTGGCTCCATTTCCCCAGGTGTTCTTGCTTGTGCAAAACAACCTGTGCTTGGAAGGGCTCCAGGCTTGCTGCCCCATCAGGAGCTGCCACTTTCCAGCTCTCCCCGCCTACAATACAAGCGCAGGGCAGGCACGAGAGCGCTTTTCATGCATCACTGGCCAAGAAGCACAGTGGAGCAGGTTTTGGAAGGCAAAAAGTGTGCGTGTCATCGATATGTGTCATACTTTGGAAAATACCCCACGGTACCACACACCTCTTCTGCTGCTGCTGCTTTTGTATGTGAATGGTCCTGATCCTCATTCTTCAAGTTCCCACTCTTCAGGAAGCAGGGATTGCTTGGTCTGTATTCCTACTGCTACTTTCTGTGGCTCTGTGGCTTTCCTTTGCCAGAC
>WAAD01000964.1:0-43382 GCA_013389945.1 Fregata magnificens | reverse complement strand
ATATTCAGCATGATTATAATATGAGATTCCATTCTCTGGAGTTTTTTATTCTTCTAGATTTCTCATTAGTGATTCTAAGGAAAATAACACTTTCCTTGTCTGATTAAAATATCCCCTGTTCATGCTTTCATTGATAGAAAAGGAGATTTTAAATCAACCTTTAAAACCATATCAATCTAAGAATGTCTGTATTTATGAAATCCTAAGCCACTTTAGGATGATGAGTAAATGGCTTAAAATTCAGATACAAAAAGATACAACCACATGCCATTAAAATTTCAGGACATATGTTTAGAGGGCTATACTGATAGATTATGTCCTTGCCAATCTTCCAAACTATTCTTCAGATCATTTTGACTCTCTTCTGGACCTCTGATGCTCTCCTTCCCAGAAAGACTGCAGGAGGTAAACCGGTATACCATATCCCACAACATGCTTTATATCTCCAGTGTCACGTTGTGCCATGTCCATTTTATGAATACAGAGGCTTCTAAAGCTGACATATATCCAGGCTGTCAGGAGGCTTAAGAGCTATGGGTAAAGTGCTTTCTGTATGCAGATCATATGGATGCATCTTCTGTTACAGTGGTAGTGTGGGAGTATTCATTTTCATGTTTTTTCTCAGCCAACTCTACAAAAGGAGGATGAAATGATGACACACTCAATGGTCACAGAAAAGCTGTTCAGTTGTCTTAGAATCTGTGCTGGGTATAACAGTTGAGTTTTGTTTGGGTTTTTTATGCCTATGAATGTTGCTTCTACACAAAAACCCCACCTTTATGAGTGACTTGGTCTTTATGTTATTTTATTTCTCTATGGCATACAGTACCATACAAAAACAAATACAGAAAAAAAGTGAATTCTCCCTCTCCATCCCTTGCCATTTTTAATAATTTATATGGACCCCTGGGCTCTATACAATAACAGATGCAGAAAGACATGAAACTGTGGACTGTTCAGCACTGATATTCTAACATAACATCCTGATGAGTACTGAAGCAGCAGAAGTGATTAAAAAAAACCCACAAAACAAAACAATAAAAACAAACAAACAAAAAGCCAACATTATAGGCTTTGAGTCAATCCTACAGCTGGTATAAATCAGCACTACTTCCTCTGACTCCCGTGTAATTCTGACAATATCAGCCACCTGAGGCTTGTCCTCTTCATGCAGTTTTGAAGAGAGTATCATTTTTAAACACAGCTCTAAAAAATGGCAATACTCACTTTGACTGCCCTTCCCCACTTTTAACAGGACAACGAGAAAGGAATGGACTGTTTCCTTACTTTTGAATAAGGTATTTTCCTTCAATCCCCTCTTCTTGTGGAAGAAAAAGGAATTGTAAAGGTAGTTTTCATTTCCATCCTTCTTCTTTTATTGAAAGATAATTTTCTTTTTCAATGAAAATCTGAAAAGATAATTGAAGATGGATCTCTCTCCACAGAGAATATAATTAGAAAGCAGTTTCTTCAATGAGGAGTGATTCAATAAATGACATTTATCCACCTGAAGATATAGGATACTTTAGTATAATTAGAATGGGGTCATTTTACAGCTGAGTACCTTGTGTCTCCACGCTCCCACCTTTGGGTATTGTCTTTCAACATGCTGTACAACAGCTGCCTAGAAGACACTGAGGCAAAGTTTGAGACATTGCATGTATCGGTCTTCCCCTTTTGAACCATTTGTAGTCCTGTATCATTGGAAAGAAAGTGCTTTAGATAAGGGAAACTGATTTATGAATCTAATGGGCCAATCCTTGCTTAAGAAATTAACATTCTTTCCACTTCACTTTCCCTTCAGATTTCAATTGTTGAATAACTTCTTCCTTCACGTTCTAAATACTGAAGTATATAGTTTCTTGTAGAGAAATGCTTTTATGTTTTCTTCCAGAAATGACTGGAAGTATGAGTTTGGTCTTTGTATATTGCATGTGAAGTGTCCCTTTGATATCTTTTAGATTGCACAATACCATACAAGTGCAAATTATTTTTGTATAATTGCAGTAATTGTCAGGAACTGCAGACTTTGCAATAAACTGTTGGAGGTAGAAGAAATCTGTTCTTGCAAGGAAGATTTCTGCTGAATTTTCCCCAGAGAAAATGGAAGGATCTGCATGCTTAGCATGAAAGAAATTATTACAGTGATTATGGATTTCTTAGTTATAGAACTCACAGAACAAAAGTGCCTTTAAGAAAGATTTAGTGTCTCACTGTGTATTTATTCCTGTATTTGCCTGTTCGATTTACTGTATGTAAGACCTTTTCAGATGATAATTTGTGTGTAATGCAAATGATGGGAAGGAGTGAACTGGTACAAATCAGAACAATTCTACTATTTTAAATGGACCAAGAAAGATTTATTTCAGCTAAAAGTCTGATTAATGAATTCTAATCTCTTCCAGATGTGGATATTCCATCCAATTCTTTTTAATAATTTGCCTGTCTAAAGGGCTTTTCAAAACAAAGTGATCGTCAATCAAAACAAAATGAGCACCAATTTCTTTATTCAAAATTAGAAATAGCTTCTCCGATGCAGTTTGGCTTGATAAGAGTCTGACGTTTCCACATGTAAAACATACATAATAAAAGAATTATTGGTGGTACTGTCTCTATTCCAGAGAACAACAATAGTATTATATTTGATTAAGGCTCAGAATGTGTTTAGTGTTGCCTAAAGGAGTGAAAAATTAGCAAGCATATTTGTCAAATTCTAGCTTTATGGAAACAGAGGAAGTAGAGGACTGTAGTAAATCAGTACTTCACTTACAACAGAAACTCAACACCAGTGTAGGTCCCACTCATGCTTTAGAGTGGTATCCCTCCCTACCTCATTGCTTACTTTTCTTCTGTTAGCTGTATATGAAACAGTACACATGACTTTCACGGCAGCAGTTCCATTTCATGATGTCCTTGTAAGACAAACAGGGAATTTCTTGTCACAATATTCATCAAGCATGTCATTCTTGGCATCAGAGGGGGTTTACACTTTGAATATCTACAAGAACTTTTTTTTTCTCTTCCCTACTCATCCAATGACTGTCCTCTGTCTGCAACAGTTGGACCCTCTTAGTTCAGTCCATCTGATTTTTCATTACATCTTTATTGTTTTCTGTCCGTGAAACTGAATAGAAATGGCTGCCAGGGGATTTTAATCTGTTATGGTGAAGCTTACACTTTTCAAATAGTATACAGCTATTTGAGCAGGAGCTCAAAGAATCCACTTGTCCCATAAAAAGATTGTTACGTTTTGTTTTCCATTTTAAAACCAGAACTCAAGGTTATTCAGTGTCAAGAAGTCTTCTACACTGAAAGATTAAAGCTCCAGGACTTCACCAAGGCTACAAACAGCTAATGTAGTACTAGCCGGTAAGGGGTTTAACAACTAATATGTGAGGGCACTACAACTAAGGATACCGGAGTTTCAGTTCCTTTTTTCCAGTGTGACTTCAGAGAAATACTTTAAGATCTTGATTCCCCATCTATGAAATGAAAATAATCTCTTGTTGTTCCCTCAGATGGGAGTCACTGTATGAGCCAGTAAGCCTATTCCCTATTTGAGCAATATGAAGCACTAAATAACTAACTAGCTGTGCCACAAGAAGATGAATTCGTCTGTGTCACAAGTAGCCTGGAAGCTACTCAGCTCTTCTTCCTTAATAACAATAATGGTTCACTGTTTTACAAATTTGAAATGTATTCAGATCTGCTCTCTGCCCCATAAAACTTCAAGGTTAGGTCTGGCACAAACAAAAGGCTGCTGATACAATGCACTGAGAGATTGCATGAGCCCAAGATGGTGGGCATTTATCAGAGTTCACCAATGAAAGGCTTTTTTTGTATGCAGTACGTTTGAGCAAGTAGGAAAAACTAATAGCTTTGACTTCAGGAGGCCAGACAGTCTGTAGACAAGCGCTGTGCAGATCTCCAGACCGCCCTGCGAAGGCTGCTCAGTTCTTGCCCTCAACACTCCTATTATTCCCTTGCAATTGCTGCCAGTTGGCTTGGTAACCATGGGCATATTTGAACAGCTGAATTCTTCCCTCAGTTACACTTGGCACCACTACGGACTTAAGGGGAGCTACAGGGTGCAACTGAGGGCAGAACTTGGCTCCTGGCATCCACTACAAACCAGGTCAAGGCCACCAAATGCATTTTTATCCTTAATGTTTTAATCCATACTATTAGCAAAAGGAACCTAAAGCATTAACTGTATCCCCTTGCCTGAGAAAGCCTGGCTCCTTCATTTGGGCATAAGATTATGTTGTGCATGAAGCTTTGTCAGCGTGCCAGCCAGTGTGGAAAGAAACACATTTCTTCTACCTGAAGTGCAGTCTTGGTGTCACTCACGCTGCAGTCTACCCACCTATCACACTGAGTTAAGCCAGCTTCCGGAGCTGTATTTGAAACAGTGCTTTGTTTTAACCACATATTTTTATTTCATAAAACAGAGCTAAGTATCCTGAAACTAAAGGAGTATTTTTTCATGCTGTTATAATTTGTGAAATAATGAGACATTTTGGTCTGTTAACTCCTCTTAAGTCTCACCACAATGTTATGCTTTGACTTCATTTGTGGTTGCAAAATATTTACTTTTCTCTTTAGCAGATTATATGAAGCTGTGTATTTTGTCGTGGGAGATATATACATATATTTATATATATATTTAATCTTGGTAGAAGCTGTTAGTACAGCTCTGATCTGGTTTTGGATCCTCTTTAAAAATATTTACTAGGATATTGAGGATTTATTTGCTGATGCTATCTTTTCTCAAAAAAAAGTTAGGACATAATAATAATGTTTTTTTCACTATGCAGGTCATATGCACACAAAGAAGTCTTCACTTGTATCGGCAATTTATTCCCCGAACAATTACTTAGTAATATTAAACCTTCCCTCATTAGAGATTATTAATACAAGGTGGTATTTCTAAAACTGCCAGAGGGAGTTAGAATATTAAGCCTTCTAAATAGTCACGGTGAGTTTTTACTAGGACAAACTCCACAGTAAAGGAGACAGTACTGCCTACTTAGGATTTAAATAGCAGGACACCTGGGCTTACTTTCCTTCCTTTTCTACCAACATACACTAAGTTCAATCACCAAAAACCTGGTCATCACTCATTTATCAACTGAGATGCCATCCAAGTAAAATTTGGATAGTGAAGATCCAATCCAAAACCGAACAGCTACAGTGTTCAGGAGACTTCTGATCCTACATTTGAGCCACCTGTAGTTACAGTGCTGCTTATACAATATGACTGTGAAGTCATTAACAATTTAATTTAATGCTTGTAAGAGGTTATGATATCCTTTGAAAAAAACAAATGTGTATCTATTCATATTTCTCTCTCCACACCCCTCCAGTGAGAATTCAAATATGATTTCCTCATTATCTGGGAATGCCCCTTTACCAAGTTTTTTCTTGGTAATTAGAGTCCATCTCAGCTAGAACCTTTCTCTCTTCATTCCCTATCGGCTTAATGCCTTGATGTCTCCACTGCTGTCATTATCTTGGGGACTTCTCTGTTTTCCCTACAGAGTCCCTAATTTAGTAGCTACTGAGTCTTGTAGGGATAAGTCTGGCATCAAGGGATAAAGGAACCTGCAAAGGAATTCACTGCACATGAGGACACTAACACTGCATCATTCCTGCAAGCTAAAGGAGCTTTTAGTAATCTTTTTCATTATTCCTGTGGCTCTTTCTTAGGTCTGCCCAGACTCTCAGCAATTTTAAAGACATATAGCACCTGAATCTGGCAGAGATTTCAAGAGTTGTATCACCAGTGCCAAATACGAAGACAATATAATCCCTCTACTTTTATTCAGCATCTCCTTTTCCTAAACACAAGTATTTGCATTCGCTCTGTTGGCTAAGGGATTCTAGAGGAGAAAAGCCATGTTCTACTGAGCCTTCCACAGAATTCTCAGATCTTTTTCACAGGTAGCTTTTCCCGTATATATGGTATTTCACTTGGTTGTACTGAAATGCAGTTTAAGGTTCCCACCATAGCGAGTGTTGCAGACTCCTGTCAGTGATCTTAATTTTTCATGACTTGTCAGTCTGTATGTGATCTGCTATTCCTGTCAAATAACCTACATTTTCTTTATGTCTGACCTGAAACTCTAAACTTTAGAAAAGTAGATTTTCAGAAGTCTTTAGGCACCTAAAGAAAGGCACCTTGTTACATTGAAAAGGGACTTAAATAAGATACCTAATTCCTGTTGACTTCCAATGGAATAGTGCTTAAAATATTTAATGACTTCTAGCAGTTTAATTAGCTGCTTGCATGTGTTGTAAAGGCCCTAAAGACACTTTTGAAGATAACAGCCTTTGCTTTTAATTTGTGCATTGTTTCCTATTGTGGAAGCAGAGAAAGGACCCAGAAATGAACATAAATTGTATACACTTTGAACTGTCTTTGTATTGGAGAAATAGGACAAAGGAGTGGTTTGTTGTACTTTGTACTTGTGGACCTGTGCTGTCTTTGAAACACACTTCCAGCTATATACAATCTGCAACTGGGAATCTATATGCTAAGTATCTATATTAAGTATAAGATCCCTAAAAAGATATTAAAGTAACTCAAACTGGGCCAAAACTCCACATTTTTTTTGCAGAACTTAGAGATAACATAAATTCTTGACCTTTGTTTTCATTCTTATATGGGATTAAAACAACTTGGGGGAAGGGAGGGGGAAGAGGGAGGAGTGTAGGGGAATTTCTAATTTTTCCACAAGGCAAATCTTGGAAAAAGATGAATTAATTTAGGAAACAACAGATGCATATGGCTTCCAAATGTCTCAGGTTTTTTTGAGCTTGTGAGGAAAAATGATGTGGTTTGTTGTTGTCTTTGATACCTAGCGCTGATCAACTGCCGCCTTCTAGTAGAGTCTCAGGATTTCTGAGGCTTAGGTTACATAGGAGCCACAAAAGCTTGATTCAATGCGACAGCCTGACACTGGTCTTGCAAAATTCAGTTTTGCTGAGAAACCTCAAGCTGCTGCTTCTAAACCAAACATTAAAAGCTACACTAAAGTATTTCAAAACAAGCACTTAGGTGATATTACAATAATCACGTATATTTTAATCAAACACTTTTGGGTCTAGCCAGAGATAAAATCCTACATAGTAATACATATCTAGTGAAAACATGATACATGCCCAAAAAATTCTGGGCTAAGTGAAGTGAAACGGTACATATTCATCCTCCCTTTCAAAGAGCACAGCCAAGGCTTTACTTGTTCCAGTGATAATTTTCCTGGATGCAAAGAGGAACAGCAGATGCCTGTAAAACTTTTATCATACACATGCTTTGTCACTGTACTCCAGAGGGCAGTATCGTAATACCTATGAGATCTGGCTATCAAGTCATGCAAGAATCCTCCAAATTTTCATACCAAAAATAAACATTAAATTATTTACTAATATTTTTACACAGAGAAGCCATCAAATATATGAAAGCAACATCTGAGGAAATGCTGTTCAGACTTCATAGGTACCTAGATTAAAACAGTTTATAAGGAGATGAGGTTTAAATTTAAAAAATCAGTCTTCCTATACAATATTTTAGTTTTATAAAAGGATTGCACAGTCTCAAGCTAAATTCAAACAGAAAGCAAAATAAAAATAGCTTTCATTTCTTTAAAAAATGTTTATTTTCTGATTACTTTCCTGCTCAGCCTCAATTTTGGATGAGAAAAATGTTAATATATTAATTGCAAGTATAACATATCCTGTATTAAGTGCTTTCATCAAAGTCAACAATATGTAGGAAAGTGCTGCTTGATAGTAACTTTCATAATTTGTAATATATGTTAGAGAAGAAAAAAATCAAACTTCTAAATACTTTACTTCAGAAAACATTAGCTGTTTGTGCTTCAAGCTCTTGGTGCTTCTAGATATTGCAGCCCAAGAAATTACTTTCTTTGTTTCTGTGATTTATATTTAAGACAGATCTTAATGAAAATAACAGCTCTTCACAGCAAAAAAAAATTCTGCTTCCAAAATGTGCACCCAAAAATTTGAATCGAGTTTCCATCATTACTTTTCTCCAAAGTATTTTCTCCAAATAACCGTTCTTGGTTATTAGGGCAGTGCAAATCTGAATTGCAGAAAACTGACTGGACAAATCAGGTTATCCAAACTTCTCAATAAGGAAACCATTTGCCACAATATATTGAGCAATGTGCATAAACACAGAAAAACTAAATCTATGGTGTGAGAAGCTTATTCCATAGAACAGTGGGAGAAAGGAAATACTATTTTCATTTTACAACACTTTAAAATTTGAGAAATTAGGTAGCATGGCCAGAATCAAGCAGTTTACGACTCTTCGGCCAATAGCTAACCCTCACCTTCTTGGCCTCAGTGCTACATCTTAACACAAGACTATCTACCCAACTACCTTCTTTGTGCACCCACATACATTTAATCCTCAGCTAAGGAGAGAATCCCAAGAAATTACACCAATGGATTCAGAAGAAACCATGCAAGCCTAACCTCCTGTTCTGCATGATTTTATCAAAGACAGCATTTTGTATTCTCTATGCCACCACATGTTTACAAGCCAAGCTATTTTTCTCTCAATACAACAATTTGGCCACATAAATAATATCTTGAATTTCTGAAGCTCTGATTTAGCTGTTTTAAATTCTCTTGACTAGAAATAGGGATATATGTCATAACTATCCACCTATCGTGAACAAACTCTTGAAGTAAGAATTCCTTCCAGCTCTCTCCAAAATTAAAGCAGAAATTAATTTTGTTTAGGTACATCTCTGTCTTTCAAGGTGATGAGTACTCCTGAGACATCAGTTGCAATGACCAAGAATATAGTTGATTCTTATTAATGTGGGGATTGGAGATATGTACATGTAATTTCCTGCCCATATTTAGTGGTTATGTGTTGCTCCAAGTCTTAGTATGGACTGTCCTAATTTGCAACTCCTGCTTCAAAAGTCCCAATGGAGTGGTTAAAATAGTGCAATAATTCACTTGTCCTCCCCTTGTACCAACTTCTTTTTTTTTTGTTTCCTATAACTCTTTTAACTGCATTTTTACCAGTCATCATTTTTCCTCTCTTCCTCTATGCCTACCATACACACAGAATGAGTGATGGCAACTGTGTGGACAAAGGGTTTTATTTCATTCAGTCCCTACACCCGCAGCCTTATTATTTCACTTCCCTGAGTAATACTGGATAGGACTTTCTGCACAGGTTTCACAACTGCCTAAAGGTGACGTGAGCTACGGCTTAAGGCATTTCCCAAAGGTCTGAGATCAAAGGGTTGATTACAATATTTGACTGGATTACATTATTGGAGTAAAATTTATCCCTTTGTCATGGTCCTTAGTATGTTAATCTGGCAAGTAGCCAGGCCCCAATTAAAAGTGTGCATATGTATACATATAAGTATGTGTGTGCCAGAATGCTGAGCAACTGAGAATCAATAGCCACCCTCACAGTAACAGTAGAAAACTATTCCTCAGGAATATTATTATACAAAATTACAATAGGATCATGTTCCAATTGTTTTAATAAAATGACTACAATATGGGGCATTGTTTAGTCAGGGTTGGCCATAAAATTCTGCAATTAAGCCCTAACCTGTATGCAGTAGAAGGTTTCATATAAAGAATGCTGGCAAGACAAATGGGAATCCCTATATATTGCAACCATAAAAAAGCTTATGGAGTGTTGCTTTGCTTATTACGGACTTTATCAGGGTTTTGTTGAGTGAAGTAGCAATTAAACTAAATATGCTGTCCCAGAAACCATTTATGACTCTTCCATCTACCTAGAGGAAACTATATTGAAAGAGACCATGAGTTGCATTTCAAAACATGCTTTAGGCTTTCTTTTCAACGGTTGTAAAGAACCTAGTATGGGTCTCTTCACAAGCGACCTGATGAAGCCAAAAATCTACTGGGTCAAATTTTTAGAATTTTGGGTCTTATGCCACTTGCCTAACACAGTGGGTGCCTTTCCCAAACAATTCTTAGGTCATTTATGATGACTTCAGTAATCCAATATAGTGTTCTTAAAGTCAAAGGAAATTTTTGCATTTGATGAGCTTTGGAACAAGCCTGGTAGCCCACAGATATTTTTTATTCTGTAAGTTTTTTCTGGAGTAGTTTAGACACAACAAACCTTCCCAAGAAATTCTGGGGGAATTTTCTTTTCCTGTGAAATTTTTAACAAATCAGGATCTTTTGAAGGAAAAATGTGCAGAACCACTTTTATACTGAGGCCTTCCCAGTCCTAAGAAATGCCAGGGCTGTACCAACACAGAGCACCTAAAGATGCTGCAACACTTTTGCCCACAGTCTCCCCCCAAAAGAAGCATGTATTTAAGGAAGGATGAGTATGGGGAAATCAGTAATTAGAATCCGTAAATAATTAAACTTAGAGGGAGTTTGGCTAAAGATAGTATCTTGCAAGGGAAAATACATTTTCTGCAGTCTGAAAAAGACATAAGTACTGCCACAGTATGTTTTTGACAGTTCATTAACTTTACCTGCTAGCCCTGCCCATAGAAACAGGGATTTTTTGGCTGAGTTCTGCTTCACTGTTTATCTGTGTCTTGCAGGTCCAGCAAAGCTGCTTTCATTTCCCTTTGTCCACTTGCTTGTTATGAAAATAGATTTTAATAGTCTAGCCAGGAATTTTAATATATGAAACTCAAACTGCATGCAACATTTGCTGTCCATGTTCAAATGTGCAGCAACAGCATTGTTCAGCCCTGTAGCAATCAAGTCTCATCCTTCCATGGGCATCTACGATGATTACAGTGGACACATAGACATAGACAAATGTGGACAGAGACAAATTGTGATAAAAATATATGGTAAATATGCATTCAACTGACCTCTTTAGTTAAACTACACTAAAAGTATTTCCATTACACAATAAAAGTAACAGTGTGGCTTGTCACAAAACTGACAAGAAAGAATGCTCTTGTAGGTATAGATCTCAGACTTGAGATCTGTATTCAGCTCCTCCCTCATAAATATTTTTTGTTTCACAGAGGAAAAAACACCTTGTCTATGCTATATTTCTCCATGTGTAAACTAAACTAAACAGTAAAACAGCAAGATGTTTGGGACAGAGGCTGTGTAATTATACTCTTTGTAGAACCTTGTAGCAGTATTGGCTGATCTCAGCTGGGGCTGCTAAGTGCTGTATGTAAAACAAACATTCTTGGATTTGGCTTGATTTCACTTCCAACACTTTAGGTCAGCCCCTAAGCTGCTTTAATTTTTAATTAAAATACATCAATAATACCCTTTGAATGCTTGTATCTCTGTTGTTTCCAGCTACACACTAATTTTGTTGTCCTCATTTACACGACATTCAACTTTCTGGTTGTTATCTGGAAAAATTCCATATTGTTTTTCAGAGCTTTTTTTCTTGCTGCTGCAGGTATGCTGGCTTTCTCCAACAGACACCTGCCCTGAAGGTAAATCAGACTCTTTGCCATCTTCTTACTCACTCCCTCCATGATTTCTACCGCATAAGAGCATCAGTCTTTGGCCTGTAATTATCTTTAATTCACTGGTACTTTCATTGGACCAGCTACATGAGGGACTGAAGCTGGTACAATGAGAAGACTGAAGCAGATACATAAAGCAGTCATCAGAAGAGTGAAGCTATACATGCTGACACATAACTGCATGTGCATCACTTACTTAGCCACAATACGATTATGAATCTTGCCCCAAAGAAATTATGATCCAAGGCACTGATTCTGCAAGTTTTAAGCAAGTGCTTCTATGACTCAGTGCTGTGTTGCCAACTCTCTCAGTTCTTACCAAGAATCTTACAATGTATGACATCTGCCCAAAATCCCATTTCTGGAAGTCATAAGTCTGCATGAGAACCTCCAGATTTATTGGGGAAAAAAAAAGTTTCTGTCATTGCACAGAAAAAGACTGGAAAACATGATGCAGATGTTTCCTTAAGGCTCAGTAAACAGAAAGCAAATTAAAAAATACCTTTTCTAAAAAGATCTTTGGTTTAAAGATCACATCTTTTAAATCTTAAAGGCCAGCCTGATAATGTTTTAGTACTTCAGGTTGACAGAACGATCAGTGGGACTATTGACAGAGTATAAAGATAAAAATGTGCAAAAGATCTTTGTCAGATCTGGGCCTACAGCCAGCCTCTCACTCCCCAAGAGCATGTCATATGGCACTACTTCCAAATTTGGCTCAAATTTGTTTTGGTGAATGCAAAATTTGCCTAGATCCAAAGCTGGTTCTGCATCTACCATTTAAAGCTTTTCCATCACATGTAGAAACCTCCAAATAAATAAAAATAACAAAGAAGCTTTTCTCTGGATGTAGATGTGTTTATAAGAAAGTAAGAGTGGTGGAAGCAAAACAACATTGGGCAGGGAACCAGAGGCTGATACCTGAACTATAAACTACCACTGATTACAGTATTTAGTAAATTCACTAAAAATCCCTTCCTCAGTTTCACTGCTTGTAGTCAGCCAGCCTCCTGGCTCTTCTTGCCTGGACTAGAATTTACCCCCATAAAGCCCCAGGGAATCAACATAAAAGCAATGGCAGAAACTGAACCGGGTAATTTCCTTCCTCCCCAACATTGTTCCATGTAATGTTGGCAGCTAAATCTGCAAAGTAACAGTTCTGCAAAGGAAATCTTTGACAGTGACTGCATGTCTCACTTCGCAGCCTCTTCCTTCACCTTTTTAGCTGTTTATGCTAAATCACTTTTCGTTTGCCACATGGAAAAAAACTATGTCTAAGATGAGGATACCCTGTGCACGCAGCTTCTTCTTTAACCCCTTCCAAGCTACAGAAAACTCAGGGAAAAAGGTAGAGTTTGCTCATCTCCCAATAAAAGCACAAAACGTAAAACCCAAAAGACAATACCTGTCAAAGCAGCAAAGAGTCCCTTCCCTTAATCTGCTAACACAGAATATCACAGGAATAACCCCCCTCCTCTGTCCCTTCCTGACTGATTCTTCCCTCTGTGAGCACCAGTTTTACTCTGAACAGGGGAGGGAAAAAAAATTACAGGAAAATCAACAGCAACATGGAAGTGAAATATCACCCAGGCCCCAAAAGAAATCCCAGACCTGTGACTAGACCAGCCCTTTACCATTAAAGCCCTCCGGAATTTTCTAAGCAAGCACCACCGGATTGGTGAGGTGGCAAGCAAAATGGCACTGCTGTTGAGCACAAAGGCTAAAGTGGATGAAGGAGTTTGTAATCCAACCTTCCAGCATGAAGAGTGGGTTCTTTCCTCCCAGCTTGCCCTCAGCACAACGCTGTGGTGCTGCCTGCCCTGTGGCACTCAGGCGTTTCCCTGAGGGAAGGCTGCTGTCACCTGAGGGAAAGCTTGTCTCTTGTCACCTGAGGGAAAGCTCCTTTCCTGTCACCTGAGGGAAAACTACTGTCACCTGAGGGAAGGCTTCTCTCCCGTCATCTGAGGGAAAGCTTGTCTCTTGTNGCTCCTCTCCTGTCACCTGAGGGAAAACTGCTGTCACCTGAGGGAAAGCTTGTCTCTTGTCACCCAAGGGAAGGCTCCTCTCCTGTCACCTGAGGGAAAGCTCCTTTCCTGTCACCTGAGGGAAAACTACTGTCACCTGAGGGAAGGCTTCTCTCCCGTCATCTGAGGGAAAGCTTGTCTCTTGTCACCTGAGGGAAAGCTTCTCTCCTGTCATCTGAAGAAAAACTCCTCTCCTGTCACCTGACAGAAGGCTCCTCTCCTGTCACCTGAAGGAAAACTTGTCTCCTGTTGCCTGAGGAATGGCTTCTCTCCCTTCCAGCCCTGCCCTGGAGCTGCATTCATTCTGAGGCGCCCCACCTTGTCGCCTGCGAACTGCCCTCACACCTGCCCTTCAGAAGCTTCCCCAGCCCAGCCCGCCTAGGTCTGCTCAGGACAGCATGGCTCCTGTTTCGGGAGACTGGAGCAGAGCCTGGGCTTCACAGGCAGGGCCAGGGAAACAGCCAGTCCTCGTCCCAGCTTCTTCTCAGCCATTTAATGGAGCATGCGCTGGAGTGCAGACAGAGGAAACGCTCCTGTAAGGTCACAGTCCAGTGAGTTTCTGGGAAGACTGGTACATATTAGTCTCCTCTGGGTGTCGGGGTAAAGCAAAGGTACACTCAGGCCTCATTCAGGGGAGGTTCAGTGCAGCTGGTGAAAGGGGATGTAACCTCAGAAATAAAGTGGCATTCTGAAGGTGAAAACTCTCAGAAACCAGGGATGAAATTGTAAGCCCATGAAATGCAGCAAGTGTGCTCTTCTAGATATTAGCAGGGCCTCAGAAGCCTCAGAAGCCCAAGAGATTTGTTTCGGGCAGCACTGTGTCCTTTGAAGGGTTAATGGTGGTAGAGCCAGATTTCAGACATCTTTCTTTACTATACTCTTTTCCCACAGCGCCATAGTCCCTGGGGTTGGAGGGCGATAGTCTGATGAAACCAAATGCAGGTTTGGGCTTTCAGGTTGTGGATGTGGGTGCAGAGGTTTGGCTGGAGGCAGAGCTGTGTGGGAAAGTGAGGTGAGATTCCCGAGACTGCAGCGGACAGTCACTCAGCTCACACAAAATCACTGCTTGCATTTTAAGATGCAGTTTTGAACTTCAGCCACTTGATGGCCACATTTAAAAATTTTGTTTTAGATAATGCTAGTGCTGTAGTCGCAAAGATAATGAGCCTAAAATGTATGTGGTCAGAAAACCATTTAGATAGCCTCCCATACAGGACTATGTTTGTGCATGTGTCTATTTTGATTGTGTTCTATTTTGATTTATTTCAATACCTCTCTGAAACAACTGTATAATATAGCATGGAGGAGAGGCAAAGGTTTTATACTAGAAGTGGCAATTCAAATTTAACTTTCTGGGCCCGTGGCCTCAGGTGTGGTGGCTCTTTGGCACCCATGGCCTTGGATCCCATAGCCTTGGCTCACACTGCAGCTAGGACGTGACTGTTCAGAGGCTTGGAATAAATGTAGCATTGGCCATATATACACGTACACAACATAATAATATAATAATAGAAATATTATTGTAATATTATAATAATATAATAATAGAAATATTATTTCACACAGTTTGTGAAAGAACTAGCTGTGGCATGAGAGAGTGGCTAGCCAATTCATCTCCTAATTTCACAATTGAAAGAAAATACACTAGAATATGTTTTGAGTTTTGTTAAGTTTTTTGATTTATAAAGAAATGTGGAAATCTGATGGTAGTTTCAAATAGAAAAAGTCAAGACACTTCATGTGGAAAGTGGGTACAAAATTGGCATTCTGAAATTTTTCAGATTTAATTTCTTCCTAAGCAAAACATTAGATAAGTCAAAACAATTTTTTGGCTTTTGAAAATTTGTCTTTTGAGCCTTTGATTGAACCATAAGCCATTCTGGCTGAGATCATGGTCTGAGCCTTTTACCTGAGAAATGCAAACCTGCAGCATTTTTGACCTTTTATTTATTTTGACAGTATTCACCTTCAAATGATTCAAGAATATAATCCTAATGGATGCAATTTCCTCTTGGGATTTTGTTCTGATGTGGCAAGTTCAAAAGTTGTGGGACCTGCTGTCATTGCTTGTGCTAAAATTCTTTTGCTCCTACCATAACCTCAGGGTTACAGGGACTCATTGATAGGATAATGACAGTGTTACTTCAAACAGTGTGGTTCCTTTTAATTGTCTTGAGAGTCCTTCTGACCATTTTATAAAAGGAAAACAAATAAGTTTATTGTTGCTAAAAGATATTGGGAAATACAGGGAAAAGGGGCTGCAATAGTACTGAATAAAAAAAAATCCTGTATGTTCCTACTGAAAATTGGTAAGACCTTGACAATTAAAAAAGCATGCTGCTTTGGATTACTTTAAAAATTCTTCATGGTATTTTTAAACATTAGAATGTTTATTTTAAACTTAATGAAAAAAAAAAGCCTGGTTAATAATTTTTCAGCATAAAGTAGTTTATCTGTCAAAGAGTTTGGGACAGGATCTGGCTCCAAGATGCAAAGTGTCCAGTTTAGACTCACTGTAACAGGTGAGCTTCTAAGATTGCAGTATAAATTTCTGTTTATACACTCAGTCCATTAAACAATGAAACTAAGTCCATGTCTAACCTCCATCTCATGAATTTGACCTAACTACATCTCAGGAGGCCAAAAACCAGTATCCTGCGCTTAGGTTTACAATCCTTAAAACAGTTGATGATAGTGAATAAGATAACAGAGATCCAAGTTTGAATGTGGTTGAGGTGATACTACATTTAGAGCGTGCAAGCAGGTGTTTGATCTGAAGCTAGAACTTTTGGAGCAGTATTGGACTACACAGCTTAAGTTGGGGAAGGTTCCTGGGCAACAATAGTCTTATGAAAATTCACTAGGATCTACAAAATGAAAGACTCAAAGGGAAACTAAGAGTTAATTTGTGCTGTTTCAGAAGCTGGTTTTTTGAACTCTCTTTGATACAAAGCTAGTTCCTTTTCCTGACTCTTTTTCTGTTCAACTCCATGTGTATATGAAATGCTGAGCAAGAAGAGCTATTTATTGTTCTTTCCTAATTTTGATTCTGTTTGAAACTTTGTCCGATAAAAATCTAAAATTACCAACCTTCACTTTGGCCACCATGAGTTTCATATGGTTCTAGTAGTTGCTCATACTTAATAATGAAGAAAAAAAATCATGCTGCAATTATTACTAATCTTTGCTTTCTTCTTTCACTCCTTTTTTCCCTTTCCTCATCCTCCAGTGTGACTGTGGCATTGAATACAGCTGAGACAGAGCTGGTTCCAACTTCTGGTACTTATTTTTGGCTCATTAATTTTTGGCAAAGAGGGGACACTTAATAGGTCTGACATTCCTGGCCAGGTGGTGATTGATCAAAAGTCACCACAGTCAATGTTGTTATTTTTTCCAAGCTCGTAGTAATGTTATTCCCTAAGAGCCCACAAAAACAAAGCAATTAGACTGGCTTGATAGGAATGATGGTGGCTAAACCAGGATCAGAAGTGAAGATAGCAGTTTTCCATGGGGTTACCTTTCCCCTACTTATTTCTTAAGTCTGCTGCAGTCTAATTTATAAAATGACAAGGTAATGCATGTTGTATTTCAAGTGCATTATCTGGATTATGCCAACTGTGCTCTTCAGGAATGTGACATTGTGAAATGAGATTTCCACACACCTACAGGAATGAGCAGACACTGTATTTATTAGCCTAGTAAAAATACAATCTTATATCAATAACACCCAGGCTCTCTCTCCATTTCTTCCTGTTTGTGTTGTGTGTCTGTGTCAGCCTTGTTCTGAGCCAGTGTTGCCAGGTGTACTCGCCAGAGTCTACTCAATTGGAGCTGTGAATACCAGCCAAAAATAGCTAGCACTGATCAGATGCTCCAGCAGAGTTAATAATTCAGAGTCAGTAAGAGTGCATGCAGAAGGTACACACAGCTATTGGCTGCTGGAGGGTTGAACTTGTCCACTGAAGATGAAGTTGTAACTGGCATCAGGATGTGGAACACTGTCAGCTGTCTGGACAGCCTGGTTAGTAAGGAGCTGGGTGGTAACTTCAAATATTTAGGTTCGAATCCTGCCTTGAGGTGTTGAGCTACTGGGTACTATTACTTAGCCAGTACCTTTCTTGTGACTTGATTTCCCCATCTCTGAAGTAGAATGATGCTGGTCATGAAAAGGAAAGATTAGATATTCTAAACAAAAGCCAGTATTGCTACTATTGACAGGGAAAACATCACAGTTGGATTGATTTGGGATTTGATAATGTTGGTAAAACACTCCTGAATAAGGTGGTGCTGCTGGTACTCAGTGGATGACATTTACCTTTGCACAAATTAGTAGGTTTACGGGGCACTGTCGGAATTGGTGATATAAATGTGCTCCATATACAGATGCACTTCACTAATTCCCCTTTGAATCTGTGAAAGAATCTCTGCAGGTGTTGATCAGGTCCAGAGTATCTGAGACCTACCAAAACTCTGGCAGAACTTTCTGTCTTCATTTGGAAATGTACAACAACTCAGAAAACTGAGAATGTCCATTTTGGTTTTATCTCAATAGGTTTAGTGTCTCCCTAATTCTGATAACAATTTTGCTAATATTTTGAGAAAATTACATTTTGAATGAGCCCTGAGAAACTACACTTTCATGGTTAATGAAAACAGTAAATGAGTCTGGTTTGGGACCCAGTAAAGTAGTTCTGGATTGCCTGCTGCAGCTGGTAGGCTTCCAGGAGGGGTCTGAAAAAGGAAAACTCAACTTCAGTTAGGAATACAATTGGATGAAAAAGGCATGGGAGCCTGAAATAACGAATTTCTGTCAGAGTCTTCCTATATAATGATAGGCGCAGCAGGAGATGATTGCTTTCTTTGGATGTCAAAGTCTGACTCATTCTTGTCTGAGCCTTAGTAAAGCTGAATTGTTGGTGCTTCAGAGAGCCAGGGAGGTGCAAGAGGTCTGCTGAGGTTTGAGCTTGAAAGGAGTGAAAGACTATTTGTATGTTATTTGAACTTTAGGAAGGAATGAAAAAATGTTATCTAGCTGTAGTGCTGAGTCATCTTAGCCTGGAAAGTGTTAGGAGCTGCTTAGGTCAGCTGAAAGATTGGGAAGGAAAATACTGACTCAAGTATTTTCTCATGTCAGCAGAGGGTCCCTGCTGCAGTATGAGCTGAAACTTAGAAGTGGAGATCTGAAGGGGAACATTATAAACAGCAGCTGCTTTAAAAAAAGTATCATTCCTTTCCTTCTGAGGATTGCCTCAAGTCACAGGAAATCCTGCCATAACTGTCCCTTCCAGTCTTTCAACAAGTAGTATTCACATCTCTGTTAGTCATTTTCTAGCCTAGCTACATTACTTAGTCCTTGCTTAAGAAAAACTTGGTTATACACTCTTTCCTTAAATTGGCTTCATCTCAAGCAAAAATTTCAGATGCACCTAAGGGATTTAGAAGCCTGGTCTGACTGAGCTTGAATCACTCCTGAAAGTTAGACCTGGCATTTATGAAAGTGTTATCTGTGACCTATTAATAAAATGAATCATAATATATTATTTTTTAACTTCTTTGGCTGAAGGTCTCAAGTATCTTGTGAACGTCTAAATGAATAATTTCATTCTGCCTATGTGGAAAAATATTTATTGATCCTCCCCCCATACGATGACATCAGTATGGCTTGCCCTTGGTGACGGGAACAGTTTGAGAATTTTCTGACAAAATAGTATGTTGTTGGAAAATGCTTCAACTGGGGCTCTCAAGGCTTCATTTATTACATGTTCTACTGTAATTCGTATGAGCTGTAGTGACCAAGACCTTTACTCTGGGCCTTGAGCACAATTTGGTGTGTGCCTCAAAACCTTGCTTCATTCTCCATTCTAAAAGGGTCTCCAAGTAGTGATGACTTCAGTCTCCTCTTTGCTTTTTGCTTTCCACCAGAAATAGAAGACATATTAGGTTCCACTGCTTCTTGCAGCTATACGTGCTGCATCTCTAGCATGTCAAGATCTGTTCTATTAATGGTTGTAAACAGCTCGACTGTGGGAGAGTTTTCTTTACATAAGTTGTGAAATGGTTTGTCTTCTATCAGTTCTTTGCACTAAGTAAAAGAAACAAAGATTTACAGTTCTCTTTAGAGTGCACTAGAAGATCTTTCATTCAGGGAGTGGGGTACAGTGAAATTTCCACCAGATTCCTTTCTCCTCCCTTTTCCTCCAGCTTTCTATCTACCCAGGGGGGTGAGAATAGCACCTCACTGGCTAGGCTTGTCCATAGAGGGTCATGCTTAAAGCCTTGTAACTGTAATTATTTCATCTCCTTGCTCTCCAACACTGCCATGTGAATGAGCTCATGGTAATAAGTGGTTCTACTCTGGCTCCATAATACCTTTGCTTTGTGTCCTTAAGGACTTCTGGAAACTGAGCACTATATTTTGGGAGTATTAGGTAGGAATCTTTTCTTAAGAATTTAATGACATTGCTTGATTTACATCTTTATGTGCTTTCTGTCTTTAAGTTATTGTTTCTACCCTATAATATAAATGCTTCAAATATCAAGATTCTGATACTGTGTATTCTGCAAGGAGGGTGGGGGACAGAAATCCCAACTCATTGATTGCAACTCAAAAAGGTAATGCCCTCTTATAAAAGCTGTGTTATCTCAAGTATTGCAGTCAGATTCCAATTTGGAAAAATGAATCAAGGCACTTAAACGTTTCTTCTGCCACTGTGTTTAACATTTCTTTCTTTTTTCACTTAAAGTGTCAGGAAGTGGTGCTGAGTTGGCAGCAGTATATACCATCCCAGAGGAGGCTGTAAGTAAGTGTTAAAAATGTTTAGTCCTGTCTATAAAAAGGACTTTTACTGAACTCTAATAAAGTAGTAACAGAACTGCCTCTTCCAGCAGTTTTTGTGGTTATTAATAGATGTTAGTGCATTGATTATTTTTCTAATGGAGATTTAAATTCTTATCCGAACTCTCCATCCAAATCGAATACTTTCTTAACCTTAGCTATCTGATAAAATTTCTATGAACTCCTTTACACAGAATGAACTTCACCACTGTATAAATTAGTAGGCTTGGGGGACTTATTATTGATTCATATAACTGAATCGTGTGGGTACTTCTCTTTTTGATGAAGAGCTTGCCTTGAAGATTCATGTTACAATTCATCTGTTCACTTATTTCACCACAGAAGTTATTGTAATTAAGGTCTCTTATATACTAGAATAAATTTAGGAAGCTGTATTAAAAAGATGGCCCTTCACCAGAAAATTAAAATGATTTCCTGTTATTTCCTCTAAACAGAAGATTTATTATTTAAACAGTTACACTGCTTCTGATTCTCATGCAACGTAATTGTCAGCATTATGGTGCTAACATTAGTAATGTAATTTAAGTCATTGAAGTGGAACATAGTATCTGTCAGGATTATTTAAGCCTTTGCTGTTCTCCTGGTAAGGAGAAATTAAGAATTTTTCCTTTTATTGAGACATAATATCATTTTAAAGGAACCTCTGCCTTTTGAATGCCATGATATTCATGTTACTGATTGTTTAAAAATCCTTTTCCGGTGTTGTTGTGCCCTCACAAACTTATTAGCAGTATTTTATAGTTTTTCTGGGGGTTCAGAATGCCACCGGGGGACAGATGACATACTGTAGTATACCATTACAGTCTAATGTGTTGCTTTGTGGTCTCAGGTTGCTTTTCCTTGAGTAGTTGGATACTATCAGTTGTCAGTTTCTGATCTGTTGTTTCTTTCCCGCAGAAGCTCAGTAAGTGGGAGATGACAGAGCGGACGCGCTGCATGTGTTAGGGGAGCAACACAACTCCGATAGTGATATAAATTATTGGAACAGTGTTCATCTAGGGAACTGCAGACAGACAAAGCAGCTCTGAGGAAATGCATCCCTGTCAAAGACGGTTTGTTTCAGCTAAGGCTTTAACAACAGCAGAAGTAAAAAACAGAGTAATCTGGTGAGGGGGAAAGAGAACTGGAGCACTGTATGTAAGTATTTTCAAATAATTTCTTACATAGTTCACTTATCTGATGAGCAGATTACTATATG
The DNA here is from genome assembly GCA_013389945.1 of Fregata magnificens. NCBI lineage: Eukaryota > Metazoa > Chordata > Aves > Suliformes > Fregatidae > Fregata > Fregata magnificens. Next base: position 21,809 of record WAAD01000964.1, on the reverse strand, counting down.
CATTTCTGGACACAATTTTTCATCTTTGAAGAATGAAAATCTCGTTTCCTTTAATGTGATGCATAGGCAGATTATTTCTTTCCTGTTCTCTAAATATGTGGAGTATTTTATATGAAGAATGGAATTTCAAATATTTATAGGGGAGAAAACACTTTTGTTTTGCCTTCCAAGTATATGCTGATATTTTAATCCAAGTATATACTGATACTTTGATTGTGTGGTCAATACCTTTTAATGGGACATACTTAGAAACAAGTAATCATTGTATTTAAGACTGGGTGTTCATAATTTCTGTTTATGGAACTGCCTACATTTCTACTGTTTTCTTCAAGGGTCAGTTTATGGGAGGGTGTTAATATCAACACATGAGCATTTACACATGAGCAAACCCAGTACTAAAAACAGGCAGCCTGGAATGAGTGTGCATAGAGTTTTATGACAGCCTGAGACAAACTGGTTTTTATGAAAAGTTCTTGTTTCATTTGATTCTCAGCAAAAAGGTTTGTGTGTGTTTGTTTCTGATAACTAAAGAATAAGTAAATTTTGGCATTACCAAAAACTTTATGGGACCAGTTTTGAATGGGACAAATCAACTCCAGCCAATGGATAATTAGGGAACTCTGCATTGTGCTACCAAACTCAGACTGCCATGACAAATGGAATAAAAAAGGATCACTTGGATTTTCTGAAACCTGGTATTAACCTGCAATTATTTCTCAGTATGTTTTACAAGTAATATTCATTAGCAGTGAATTCAAAGCTCACGTGCCTGCTACAGCAACAGCACTTCTAGTTTTTAGAACATTTATGGGGAACTGCAGCACTGCACCAGGCTAGATTTTTTGCATGTTTCATAAACTGATTATGACACCTGTTGGAAGTGAAAAACAGTGGTAACTTAGCATGAGTGTATCTTCTCTGGAAGAATTTGATTTGACTGTATTGTGTCAGAGGCTCTAGGTAAGTAGTGATTCATGTAACTAAAGAGTTTCATGGAGACTGCTCCTTCTGATGGAAGAAACTTGGCCTGCACATGCATGTTACAATTTAATTGACCGTCTTGGAAGTAGCATGACATTCTTGTCCGTACTTTTTCCACATANAATACCCATTGCCTTTGTTTTCAGTGTGATGGTATGTCCAATTGCACTGTGTCTTTACTGAAATTTTGCTGATTGGGGTTAAAACTTTACTGCTAATCTCAACAGGACCTCTCTTGCACTTCCTGCCTTTATTGTTCATAGAGCTTCCCTAGTGTAGAGTTAGTGAATGATATTATTAGAATTATAAATCTAGATTTTTACAAGTATTTTTGCATTTCTAGAATAAATAGATGACTCCTTATTCAGCCAAATTGAATGATGACAGGGATTTCTCCCTATCATTAGAGCTAGAAATATTTCCCCCTAAAATCAAATAAGTTTCAGTATTGTTACTACAGCTGCTCTTTTGGTTTTAGGATAAATTTGGTGTTCCCCAAAAAAGACAGATTTTTGTTTTAATGAAAACAAATTTCCCCATAAATAGTGGCTTTATCAAAAACATAGTTATTGGGCCTAGTATTCAGTTAACGTTTATTAGTGTAAATCATTACTTGAGAGCATTTCTTACACCAGCAGAAAATATATCCCTTAGAACTGACATTTCTCTGCAGAGTACTTAATAGTCATGATGCATGCATCATTCTACTATGTTCCCCTCCCACTTATACAGAATTTCTGCTTTGCAACTCAAATCTACTGATCAAATGGCCTACGTGATTACATGACTTGTTACAAACACTGTTACACCTCTTTTAAGTGGTATTAGAAAAAATGTACGGAATTGTAGATACAGGCAAGCTCGCTGAGTTGATGTTTAATAGATACAAGAAAGCTTTGTATTGAAGACACAGCTTTCAAATCTTTTATTATATCTCTTATAACCAGTCTTCAGCATTTGGGTATATTTGTGAGCCCAGTAGTGTATCCTCTGTCTTCAACTTTTAAAAAAACACAGTGGAAACTCACCAGTAAGTCGGATGAAAACATTCTGCAGCCTACAGCTCATTCTGTGCTACATGGCCTTTTAGTTGCCTGAAGAACAATTGGGGAGTGTGGGAATTGCTTTAGAGAAATCATAAATTGTTTTGGGATTTACTCAGCAGATTCTAATTTTGGATGAAATATGTGATTATGGAAGCACATAATAAGCATTCTCTCCTACACTCACAAAAAGTCTTTCAAATATTTTCAAATAATTCTCTGTTAAGAATACTCAGATTCTGTTGCATTTTATCAGCCCAGTCACATGCTTCAGTCAGGTTCCATAATAGATTTGCTAATGATGGAGCGTTTTTTCCTTCTAAACAAATAAGCAAACAGAATTCCTACCTGTCCTACAAGTAACACTGTTCTTGTGACAACTGCTGTGCAGTGATGCTGGGTTTGTTTCAAGTATGATGCCTTCCACCCTTCCTCAGAACATGGAAAGAGAACGAAGAACACAGTTCATTAGAACCTACCTATAAACAGGTAGAAGCTCTTTCTCATGTAGGTACTGTTGACGAATTGGCAGAGAAGGCCTGATGGTAGCAGTAGCTGGGGATATTTGTCTAACATTCCACCCAAGCTTCCAGTGTGCTAACTGAATTAAGACCTTGTCTATGTTAAGGCCCCAGTCCATAATAAGAATCAAAACACAGCAAAGATAAGAATATATTCTAAAAACTTCTGAGGCACGGTAAACACGAGGGTTTTTTTTCTTAGCTTAAGGAAGCAGTTATTGCATCTAATGCTTTTTTTTAAGCACTTTTAAAGTCATGAACAAAAATATAGATCAATTGGCAGACCTCCTTAGTGTCCTTTGTTAATGGTAAAGAGGTAAAATAAAAGCACAGAATTAAGTGGCGAGATCCAGAGCACTGGTTCATGCTCTTTATATGTAAAAAAGTATGCCCTATAAAAGTTCATATTTAAATTTTCTGAAAGCATGAGCGAATTTTCTCCTGATCCTATCCTTATCCTTGTAGAGTATTTTTCAGTGACTATGAGATTAAAAATGTGGTTATTAAAAATAGAATGTATGTTTTGCTGTGGTATTCCTCTTCCATACGTAAATATCAAGATAGATACAGATTACTTAATGACAGCCTTTTGGTCCAATGAATGTGGCAGTAAAGGAAACCAAGCATTTCTCTTAATAAAATGGCTTTTAAGCATCCTCAAGGACACATTAAAATGATCTCTTTAGAAGTCATATTTAGTAAGTTAATTAGCATGATCAGAGTGTGCATTCCTTCCTTATGATTAACTTCATGGCACTGAAAGGAAAACTCTGGGTAAAAGTCTTACAGTGACACTAAATACATAGATTCTTATATTCTGTTTTGGAATGCATGACACACTGGCTACAGTTTAAGTAACTGTTTAAAGTATTTTGAAAGCAGCAAGGACATAATTCAACTTAAGCTCTCACTTTTCCTCAACAGAAATACACAGGGCATTAACCAACTTGGGCAAATAGTCTGGAAAGTTACATTGTGGTTCATCTTGTTACACTTGGTGCTTTTTACGTAATGGTGATTTCTACTCTGAGTTTACTCAGTAAAGCTGGAACTTCAGCTTTTTTATGAAAACATAAAAATTTACAATATCTAATCTTCAGCGTTGTGATTATTTACTGTGAAGCAAAGATAAAGTGTATGTAAGTGATAAGGATCACTTTCATCACACTTTAAAGTTTCATATCCAAGAGATTAGAATATTACAATATTAACCACAGGAATTTTCATTTTTATTTTTTAAAAATTAATACATTAAATTTAGAAATTTAATTTTAAAAAACTGAAATATGAGTATTTTTATAGCATACACATGAACATTGCCCCATAGCATTGTGCTCAGGGTATAGGATCAGTACTGATGCTCAAGCATGCTGTTTTCTATAAATCAGTATTACTGTCTAATCTCAGTTTAGTTGACTGAACTATACTTAAATTATTGGAAGACAATAGCCTTTGGTGATATAATTTTGGTTGTAGTAAGATGGAAAATGAAATGTTATATTCCTTAGAGTTTTGAGCTGAAACAGTTGAACAGCATGGTGTTACTTCATACTGCATACAGAGTTTAGGTGATGAGTCCTTCAGCAGAATTGCACAGCTTAAATATTCTGTTTTCTTGTTGTGTCTGATGTGGTGTACTGACTGTCTGCTCTTCTTAGTTTGCTTGAACAGAAGTCTTGTTTCAGCTGTGATGAGATGATACATCAATGTAGCTCCCACTAATACTCTCTGATTTGTACTTTATTGCTGGTTTATGTCAGTCTATCAATCTGTCTCCATTTGGAGATCTCTCCATGTTTCCCCTTGTCAGATGACCATTGAACTACTTGAGAAATTACTTCTAGGTGAAGACATACTAATATATTTCTTTAGGTTAAACTCTTTACTGATTTTGAGCCACCAGGTTCATATGAAAATGAGTGGGATTTGGTAATTGAAATAGCTTTAAAAGTAACATTCCTGGGAAATAATTATTATTGTAGCCTTGAAACAATGATGAAACAGACTGTTAATGAGCTTACGCTTAAACATTTGCCTAAATGTTTGTTGAGTTACGTAGGCTGAAGCCATTTATTAAAGTTAGTCTTTATTAATATAGCCAAAAATAACATGTGGAGAGATTTAAGGGTAGTCTTGTCCACCTGAACCTTAAGAACATATGTGCTGAAAAGGGTGGAGCAGACACCAGTGGGAACAATTGAGAAAGAAAAATGTCAACAAATAAATGAGGAATTGTTTACATGAGATTACTTGCTTGGTATTGAGACAACAGCAGAGAGGACAGGTATAGCAGGTGTTTCAGTGCCATCTCAAGAGGATTGTGGTTCCAGTCTTAGTCATTGGGAAAAATACCTGAAATAAAATAAAAATAACTTTAATTCCATTAATTTTTTTCCACCTAATGAACAATAATGCTATTAAAAGACATACGTAGGTTCCTCTATTTCCTTAAAGTCATATCAGAGCTCCTGTTTTCCTTTTATAAGAGCTGACTCCTGATTGCACAGTCCTGGTCAGGTCAGTGAGGAGTCTTTGTTCTAAGGAGTAGCCATGTCTGTAGGAGGTGATCCATGGGCTAATTCTGAAGCTATGTCATTGCTTTTTTGTTTGGACTGGCAGTCAGGGGAAGTACAATTTTTTAATCTGTGCCATGGCAAGACATGATTATAGCCTTTGCATACTAAGTTCAGTCTGTCTACCATGGGAGTTATGGGAACAAATCGCTTGAGGAAGTGCTGGCTGGAGGTAGAGCCATATCCCTTTTTCCAAACGAATACATAGATAACAGAAAAATGTAAGGTGCAGCCTGCACCTCTACTTCTTGCTGTGCATCATTGGTCTTGAGAGTGTTTTCTGGTGCATTGTTACCAGTAGGTACACCTACTGGGTGCACCTATGTTCAATTTAGCAGAGGCTGCTTTACCTTACTGTAAAAATGCTGTTAAAAAGCATACACTGCTTTATTGATTGGTGGCTTTAAGGCAAGGTATTACTTGGTTTCACAGCTTTGACTGTGCCCATACTTCCTTCTGAAAAGCCACTGTATCTTGAAGACTGGTGGAGTTCATAGGACCCTACTTCAGGACATAAAATATAGTATGGGTCTTATCACAGAATCACAGAATGGTAGGGGTTGGAAGGGACCTCTGGAGATCATCTCGTCCAACCCCCCTGCTTGAGCAGGTACACCTAGAGCAGGGTGCACAGGACCGCGTCCAGGCAGGTTTTGAATATTTCCAGAGAAGGAGACTCCACAACCTCTCTGGGCAGCCTGTTCCAGTGCTCTGTCACCCTCACAGTAAAGAAGTTTTTCCTCATATTTGGGTGGAACTTCCTGCACTCCAGGTGCCCGTTGGGCACCACTGAAAAGAGTCTGGCCCCATCCTCTCAACGCCCACCCTTTAGATATTTGTAAGCATTGATAAGATCCCCCCTCAGTTTTCTCTTCTCCAGGCTAAACAAACCCAGGTCTCTCAGCCTTTCCTCATAAGAGAGGTGCTCCAGTCCCCTGATAGTCTTTGTAGCTCTCTGCTGGACTCTCCAGCAGTTCCCTGTCTTTCTTGAACTGGGGAGCCCAGAACTGGACGCAGTACTCCAGATGTGGCCTCACTAGGGCGGAGTAGAGGGGGAGGATAACCTCCCTCGACCTGCTGGCCACACTCTTTTTGATGCACCCACGTGATTCCATCCAGGCAAAAATAAGTAAGAAATACTGATCTAGGGCCATAATGCCAAAGTCATGTGGAACAAACTGAACTGAAACAAGTTCAGAATATTTTTCAGTTTTGAAACAAAAATAGGAATGTGCTGTATAATGTAATTATACATTATAGAAAGATTAGCTTTCTAAAATTAGATGCCACAAGAAGATACTGGTCAAGCAACAGACTAATGATGTTTTATTTGCAAAATAATTCTAATTATTAACTACTTGAAAGGACTAAATTTCCTTGCTTTCAGTAACAAATTATTATTGGTACATTTGACATTATGAGACTGTAATTATTAAAATAAGATTGTAATGAAAATACAGATTTCCATCCAGAATTGCATTTTCTGATCGTGGTCATTAACATCTCTCTAAAGGACTAGAACACTTGATGAAATACCATCGTTTAGCTTTTAAAGCTGACAAATTAAAAAAACCCCCACCCATCAAGGGTGGTTTTGCTATTAAATTAAATGTGGAATCAGAAAAATTGTCCCGATTGTTTTCAGAACTTCAGTTGTTTCATTTCTTATTCAAAATACAAAGCCCTTTGTGAACGTTATCAGAGAATGCTACTTTATGGTACACTGTAATTATAGATTACTGTCTCTGAAGTTTGTCCTACAGAGCAGAGAAGGGGCGAATGCAGTCATATGTTCCATCTGTACTACTGCATTCCTTGGAGGGTTCCATATGTTTACCTTTATCTGACTTTAGATTTTGTGCCTTTGTGGTTGCTGGCAAGAGCAGCTGAATTCTTTCGTGCCTATCGCTTTAATAAGGAATGTGAAGCCACATACATAATAACACTAGAACACAACAGTATGAAACACAAATAATCCCTGATGAGATGCATATCTTGAGCAGGGATTAGGAATGCTTTGCACCTAATTCTTTATTTGGACTGTTACACTTAAAAATTCCAAAAGGGGGCAATCTTACCCTCTGCCTGAAAGTTTACAAAATTAATTCAACTGAGAAAATACAGCACACTGCTTTCTAAGTTCTCATTTACCTTAGAAAACTGAAGGTTAGTGCAACGATAAAAACAAAGTTTAGGGGTTTGGTTTTGTTTTTGAAAATTAAATTTAAAAAGTGTTACTGGATTTTTAAACTTTATTAACTGCAATAGTATGAATACATGTGGTTACTCTCAAAGTGTGATGATTAAAATTATCTGATGCCCTTACTTGTAGAGAACATTCATGTTGTTGAGAGAGAGAACCATAAAAAGATAATAAATTATACACTTAAATTGCTCCTGGTCATAAATCAAACACATTTATGATGGATATGTAGGGAAAAATAGAATCTCAAACTCATCCTCTTTTTCCAGCTGATTGCCACTTGTGAATTTAAGACAAAAACTGTGTACTCTCTTGCAGGAATGTAATGACAGCCAAATTACTGCAAGTTGTTTTTTATAATTTCTTATCTTCCTGTAGTGTAAGTAGGAGAAATAAACTGTAGCCTTTTGAAAAAAAAACCTTCAAGAAATGTGCTTGCCATTCATTTGTAGTGACTTTTTAATCATATACAGTATTTTCTGTAAGAAGTATGCATATTTTCCTTCTATATGCTTTCTAAATAATGTGGTGTTGACCCATCTTTTGTAATTTGATGGCAACAATAATTTGACTATAAGAAAAGAGAATATTTCATGACTGTGATATATATATCTACATCTACTAGCTGCCAAAAAATAGTATTTCTGTAGATATTAGAAAGCCAAAATTAAGCCAATATCCTTTGGTTGAATCACATGGATGTTCAAAAGGAACACTGCAAGGAACTGATGAGAAGTATTGTTGCTCTTGACTGAGTATCCCTGGATGCTAAAGTCGCCCTTTCAGTTTTCTCCAGGTACCAACTTTCTTAGTAACCTGTCTTACTCAAAGACTGAATGTCTGCTACATGTTCATAATTCTGGCATCTTACCAATGACTCCCTGCCTCAGAAATCAGGGGGTATCTTGCTGAAACCCCCTACCTCAACTGAAATAGACCCAGCATGCTGAAGTGAAAGATCTAGTACTTCAGACATGCTGTTTGTTACAGGGCAGATGAGAGCTGTGCTGGGTGGAAGGAAATGGAGAGATACAACTGAGAGGTATATTCTGATCTTGGCTTTATCTTAAATTTAGTTGGAGAATACTTTGAATGTTTTAAAGATTTTAAAAGCTTTGAGAGACTTCTGAATGCTGATGTGTATGAACTGGAACATCATTGTTCATTAATTTCTCTTTTTACTTGCGGTTCATCCCAGTAACACCGGGGCTGCGTATCTTCCTATGATAAGGCCAAATCCTATAACTAGTCATTAGTACATGGAGTCTGGTTAAAGCTGATAGATTACTTGTATTAAAAAGAGTTGCAGCTTGTGGTGTTTGGAAGCTTGAGCTCCAGTCCATCCAGTATGAATAAAGAGGTACAGATTGTCAACCTGTGTATGCTGAAGTGGCTCTGACCCCTGATTCACAGCCAAGAATATGGCTGGTACAGCCACAGTTCAATAAAGTGTTATGGTTAAATATGTTTTCATAAGATGTAAATGAAGCTAAAATAAATTATAGCGCCACTTTATTTTTATTGTGATAAGCAGTATCCATAATAAATTAATATGATTATTTTTGCCTTGCTTCACATTCATGTGATGTAGACTATTTTAAACCCAGCTACATTTTTTTTCCCTCTAGAGAAGATGACCATACCAATTGCCTCACTGTCTGTTTACATTCTGGAAAGAGTCATTTGGGATTTTGTCTTTCTGAAATAAATGTTTGCTTATGGATTTTTTTTTATTGTCACATCCATGGCATTTTTAAAGTAAATAGGAGTACAAGGTTTATATTATTTTAAATGTATATTGTATTTGTCTTCCCAACACTGTGGTTTTTAGTACTGTGAATAACGTAGTATGGAGCCAGCCTATTAAACAGCCTGTTTTTGTAAGGAAACTGTTAGTCCACCTACAATATTCTATTGCTTACTGTGTTCTTCCAATATGCTTAGCATTCCACAACCTAAATGATCATTTGTTGAACAAATTCATGCTTTTATTAGTCAAAATACAGAGAAAACAGAGCCCCCCTGTTTCAAGATATTTGCTAATGCACGGTTAATTATCACATATAGCTTACTATAATTCATTTTACAGGGAGACCTCCTGCAGGTAACATACTAGCAGTTTATGAAGCAAAATAACCTCACTATAGATTAGAACTGTTTCACTACTGGTCAGACAGTTGCTGCTTCTAGGCCTTCTCACTTCACATTGCTAATTTGAACAAGGCTTTATTTTTATATTTGTCAGCAGCAAGACTGTAGCATGGTTGTTAAACCTCTCCCAGGCCTAATTAGAGTAGCAATGCTAGCATTCATAATGAATCTCGTGTCCTGGGTTGGAGGAGGTAGCCGTGGTGCTACAGTAGCTTCCTGGCAGACAGTTGCTGGCAGGTTTAAGGTAGCTTGTGGCTTGCAATATTAAGTGACTGTTGAAATTCATTGACTCCACTGCGGCTTATGTGTCTAGATGACAACAAGTTTACACGGTTCTTTTATAGTTACAGCAAATGGGTCCATTTAAATATTTATTAGGTGATTATGGTGATGTGAAATGGAAAAAAATTGCAAAGTACAGTATTGCATGTATAACTGTTTTAACTGTTTGTACAAAATAGGCCTGTGGTATCATTTGAAATTACAGCATCTTTTTTTCCTCATAAATATTTACAGTGTATCAGTAGCTAGGAATGCTAATTTATTTGCATTTTGTTTCTTATTTAATTTGACAGCCATTTGGGTAGCCATTAAAGGCACTCACTCTGATTTGAATGGAGGATATTTCAATCAGCAGTTGAGTGGCATTTTGATTGGAGTGGGTAAAGTTCAATTTTAGGAGTTCTTTTTGCCCTTTATGAGACACAGAAAGGAGTATTACCTGTGTGTGCATGATGATAAGAGCTCCCACAGAAGGCGTGCTTCTCTGAAACTTTTACTTTTGAGGAATTTGTCATAATTATTGGATTAATGTAGTCAACTTGTTTTATTTTGTTCTTCGTCTGGCTTAATCAAAGTGAAAAGGACACAAGAGCCAGGTATAAATTTCTGCAAAAATTAACCAAGAGTCGTAAAATATTAATATGACTTGGATGATAGGACAAGCTATCATCTCAGATATATAGATAAAAGGATTAAATGCATACAGGAGAAAAAGAAATCTAATTCATTTACAGCTTTGTAGCTACTGTTTACTTTTTCGTAGCAACAGAAGAGATGGAAGCGAGTCAATCTCACTCAAGGGCATGAGAGAACATGATAGTGATATCCAGAGTGTCAGAGCAAATATGTACATTGGAAGTGCTCTCAGTGATAGCACAGAAAATAGGTATAGTGAAGAGAAATAAAGCATAGTACAGTAAATTTACTCTGAATATATGTGGTTTTATATATATATGAAAACTTAAACATAGTTTAAGAGACTTGCTCTTTGTAAAGAGAATAATTAACTACACTACCACAGCTTCACTCATGATGCTATCACTCAACTTTGCTGTTGTTTAAAAATTTAAATTTGCTGCAAGTGGGTGTCATAACTTTCTAAATCTATATTTTATAAAGAACAGAAATTAAAAGCAGATATAACAAATCTGAAGTCTGCTCTTGCCAGGGGAAGTGTAAGATGCACATCATTGTCAAGTAGAGGCAGTGAACACTAGCTGAAGTAATTTAACTGTGTTTTGAGATATTGACCAACATGTATCCACAGGTCTGATTTGTGCTTTGCTAATTCTGTGCAAATACTTTCTTTGATAAATTCCCATGAATTTCAGCAGGCTTGGAATACATTCTGTTTTCTTGTATTGAAAAATTAATTGGAAAATAATTTAATTTAATTGGTCCTGCCCTGTTTGGGTGTTCCACTTGTTTGCATTCCTTTGTTCTCCTTTAGTGCTTTTCCTTCTTCAGTTCTGCCACAGTGTCTCCTATGGCCACCCTTGCTCTTTAAAAAATTGCAAACAGTTATTCTGTTTCTTTTGCAAGGGATTGACATGAATATTTTTTAAATTTATAGTTGGAAGCAGCAGAACTAAGAATTTAGAATAGCAAACAATTAGCATAATTGAGATTTAGAAGACTTCTGTGATTAATATGAGTATACTGACATTTCTAGAGACCAGCAGTGGAGAGGGAAATATCTTTGTTACTGGAGCCAATGTTGTCAATTGTACTTGAGGAAAATAGTTGCACAGCCCAGAAATGTTGACACCAGCTTGAAATGGAGATGGAGAAGTTTCATACTCTTGAAAATGAGGTGAGTTACTCTACCAAAGAGGATAAGAAATTTCCAGGAAGTAAAATGGAGACATGAAGCTGAATTAACTCTGCCTCACCAAGCTACTGGAACGTCCATAGGCTTCCTTAAGACTTGCTGTAATAAGTCTGGGATTGGGATTTAGTCTACCGTATACAGCACAAGATTGGCTGATACTTTGTTACTCCACCAATACTTATTTCATTACTAGTAGCAAAAAGCTAGACAGCAATCCTATAGGGATATGTTTAATGCTGGCTTTAGCTCAAGTTTGGTGTCCTTGCTCAAAACTGAGAGAGCTAGTGACTGAAGGGTACTACTACAGTACAAGTAGTAAGAATTACATATTAGTGCTCAGTTGAGAATGGGTTGTTCAGTTTCTTTTCTGCTGTGAGAACTTAAAAGCTTAGGTGATGAATTACTGCATTAATAAACTGTCTATATGATTATATAGATATTCACCCTCAGGCTTAAGAAATCTGTGCTTTACCTCTGCACTAGTTTTGAGTGAACTCCTATTAATGCCCAAGATGTAAGTTAAACTTGCAACTCAGAGTGAACATACATCAGCTTGAAGTCAGGACACTGAAAATGGCTGTGTTCTTGTGCATACACAATAACCCTCGGTCTTTAGGGTTGTCAATCTAATTCTTTTCACAAGCACTAAATTCATTTAAAAGAAGACGAAGTGGGGAAAAAGAACATTCTTTAGCTTTTTGAGTCTGGAACTTCTGTCCTACTGTTTGCTCAGATTTTCCAGTGAGATCACTTCCTGAATGGGGCATAATATGAATAAGTGTTCTGAGAGGCAGGTTCAAAAGCTAAGCATGCAGAAACTGTCCAGTTTTGCAGTATCCCATCAGTGACAAAGCTGAATTTGGTTCAAGTTTTCCAATAAGCTCTGAAATTTCACATGTGCAGCTTGAATAAGATGAGCTTTTATTGTATCTTACGTGACAAGTTTCATTAAATGTTAAATTCTAGCAATACTATTTAGGTTTTAAAGCACCTTAATGTACGTATTTGCCTTGTTATTTCAGTAGAACAATTTGGTCTGAATAGAAAAATGTCAGAATTTCATTCTAAAAGTACGTGCCAAATTACATGGTTTTATCTCCTTATAAAGTGCAAAGACAGATTGCAAGGTATCTAAAGTTGTACGGTTATCATCAGTTATTTTAACGGAAAATTTGTGTCCTAGTTAAAGACCAGGATTCTGTCCAAACACAATGCAAAAGATGTTAACTTCCTCCATAAACGTTTCAGTGCAAGCCTACTTGGAAAAGAAAAGTAAGACAAAATATGAATTTACAGTCAACTGGTGGTTTATCCTAGGGCTCATATAGTTGTTTTTGCTGGTAGTAGTTCTTAAGAATGAGCTAAGAAAGAATGGCTTTCTTACTTCCATCCATCACTATTTGTGATTGGTTTCCTAAGTTAGATGCCCCTCTCACTTCATTGAGTAACTAAAACTGTTTATGCAGCATAATAAAACTATCTTAAATACAGGTGGAGTGCAAAGAGACATTTCCCAAATATAGTAGAAACATAAAATTAGTTATACAAAAGTTTATGAAGGTCAACTATAAGAAGCAGAACAGAACTGGTCAAAGTAAGCTGCTGTTTTCTGTGTAGGCTATTAGTTGGACTTCAGAGAAATATCATAGAATAGAATCATAGAATGGTTTAGGCTGGAAAGGACCTTAAAGCTCATCTAGTTCCAACCCGCCTGCCATGGGCAGGGACACCTTCCACGAGACCAGGTTGCTCAAAGCACCATCCAACCTGGCCTTGAACACTTCCAGGGATGGGGAATCCACAGCTTCTCTGAACAACCTGTTCCAGTGCCTCACCATCCTCATAGTGAAGAATTTCTTCCTTACCTCTAATCTAAATCTACCCTCTTTCAGTTTAAAGCCATTACCCCTTGTCCTATCACTATAGACCCTGGTAAGAAGCCTTTCTCCATCTTTCTTATAAGCCCTCTAAGTATTGAAAGGCTGCTATAAGGTCTCCCCAGAGCCTTCTCTTCTCCAGGCTGAACACCCCCAACTCTCTCAGCCTGTCTTCATAGGAGAGGTGCTCCAGCCCTCTGATTACCTTCATGGCTCTCCTCTGGACCCGCTCCAAAAGGTCCATGTCCTTCTTATGTTGGGGGCCCCGGAGCTGGATGCAGTACTCCAGGTGGGGTCTCACGGGAGCAGAGTAGAGGTGATTCTCCCCCTCTACTCAGCTCTCGTGAGACCCCACCTGGAGTACTGCATCCAGCTCTGGGGCCCCCAACATATCCGGGAACATCCCTGGAATTTTGATAGCTCCAGACATGAGTTTTCTTCCTGATTATTAAGCAGTGGTAAGCACTACATTAACTATCCTTTTCACTAGTTAATGAGGCATCCGGGTGTCACTTCCAATTTTTGCAGTACTTGCACCATCCCAGACTCTCAAAGCTTCTTTATTAAAGCAGGCATTGCACCTCTTGTCTGGCCCTCCCTAATTTTAAGAACCCTTGTTCAACACATGACTGGGTTTTTTTGAAGTGATCTAATATTTTGGTACTGATAAACTACTCGTCTGCTGAATACGGTCTGAATTTTTGAAGTAGGACCAATGAAATATTCACACAGAAACATGAGATTGAACTGACAAAATTCTGTATGTGCCTGAAAGCAGAGCTGAGTGTTTTGGCTCAGTGACGGTAGGTTACAGGCATGTTTTTTTTCTATTAATTCATGCACAGAGGCTTTCTCATGTTCAGCTTGCTACCTTGGAGAAATGGCAAAATAAACATAGATTTGCAAAAAGGCCATGCTGGAATAATTGTTTGGTGTCCATAATGATTCATGGATATCTGAAGCAAGGTTTGTAGAGGAGACAGTATCTTTTGTTAGCTAAAATTATACTTCAGATAAAGGGGAAAAATCTGGGAAGAAAACCCTGCAGAAGACCATATGGACACACCAGACCCTTCAGCTCCTGATTTGGGGGAATAATATAGGGGAGATGGAATCAGTAGATTTAATTAAGCAAGTACAATAATTAAAAGGAGTGTTGGAACACATGGGCTAAATTAAGCTTGCATATACATTTTTGTCTTAAAGAATCTGTGAAATCAAATATTTGAACTGTGTGTGGGGTTGTTGTATGTGCATTCAGTATACGGTTGACTGTTCATCCAGTGCTATAGCCCTCTCTACCTCTGTTTTGTGCCACAACTTTGTGGCATCTTTACTCAAGATAATGTTAAATACTTTATTTTCAAGAGAATTCTGCAGTTTAGTAGTTGAAGTTAATGTAGTTATTCATTTGTCAGAACTGTTACAGGTCCATTATTATAATCCTTATGTATTAATTCTAATAACACTGCAAGGTGGGAATGTACTGTTTTCCCTACTGAACTAATACAGAAAATAAGACAGAGATCTTGTTCCAGAGATGGATATTAAAATCTGCCTCTGAGTGCAAACTAGTTCTCTCACCACAGAGTCCCTCTTCTGCTGACACTCCATGTTGTGATCCATTTAGATGAAAGACACTGAGGGGCAGGGGGACTGCAAAAAAGCATGCAGGCATGAGAGAACAGCACTTGCTGCAGTATGGCAAAATAAGGCTTTTTTTTATAATATCAGGACAAATAATTTTAGACAATCAGTAGTACAATAAACTATAGTCTATCTCTGTGCATGACACTGGGAAATAGAAATCCATTTTTCAGTTGAATGAAAAATAGGAGGTCCAAGTGTCAAGATCTTAGCACTAGGACAAGTTGGAAGCTTTCCAGTGGAACATTTTTCTCTCAGCTAATGCTGGTTCACCAAAACCTAACACGTTGCATGAAAATGTCTATTCCAATGAAATTTTTGATGGAAATGTGCTTGGTTTCCTGCCAGCTCACCCGCTTTTCCCAGCTCTCAGCTCCCCGGCATCTCACATGGAATGGTGCCAGAAAGTCAAGTTTCTTCACGTTCTTGGCCTGTTTGGCAGACTGCCACAAAGGATGGGAGTCTGGGCTCACGAAAGTGGACAAGAAACCTTATACATGCACATACAACCATACACATACTCTCACAGGTCATTTAAATCCATGTCAGTTCATTCAAAGTAAAGGTTTTTTTACATAGAGGGTCTTTTAAATATGACCCTCCTATGGAAAATTTCTCATGTTGGAATTTTAATTCCAAGTTGCAACCGAAAAAAAATCAGGGAATATGAAAAATTTTCCTTATAAGGGAAATACTGGTTCCTGTGCAACTGCATGTTGCACTATTGTCATTGAGGCTATCAACAGCTCCATCTGTTTCTCTTTTCCATTGCATAACACGATCTATATTTGTAACAGGTAAGGTGTTTACACAATTAACCTTAACAAAACAAGGTGATATTTTTAGAGTTTTGTAAATATTTATTTTAAAAATTCCTCTTCAGCCACCTGAAATAAGGCAGGCAATCTTTTCTTGGTCACTAAGTTTTAGTCTGTGGACTGAGGGGATAGACAGTTTCAATGTTTTTGGCTGAATAATAAACAGAAAATAGGCATATATACTGAAATTCTGATTGAGAGGTCCCTGAAGCAGGAGCACTGTAATGTAGTTTTCCATAGCCTCACTTCATGCACTGCAAGCTGCTCAGTTACTTGTTATATGTAAGTAAATAAATAAACTTCAATCACACTATGTTAGGTAATTTCTGACTGGGGGGATGTGTTCACATTTGAGACAAAAAAGCAGTTGATTCAAGTAGCCATTAATGAATTCCTTTTCTGATTATTCTTAATACCTTGGATTAGCATAACAAAATCAGACTCTTTAGGAGATCAGTACTTGAAGCAGTTAATTTTTCAGCTGAGCTTTTGAGAAGCTGGGATTTATAGTAATAGATAAAGTTCTTACTATTTCATCGAAGAAAGGTTCCTGAGTAGAATTCCACTGCTGTGTAAATTGGCATTGTGGTCATCAAGTCTGAGCCTCGCTGCCAGTCTGTCAAAAAAATGTTGCTTTTGTAACAGTAGGAAAATGTTAAATGTCCTGTATAAGATGCTAAACTTTCTATTAAACAGAGAAAATATCTTTCTTTGTCAAAATAAGGGGAAAAAAACATTACTTGCTCTTTTTTTTGGGGGAGGGACATTCTGTAGTAGAGCAGGAGGCTGCATTGATGCTGTCCCTGGCTCTTTCATAAAATTGTAATGTGATCTGAAATTGTTCCCAATGTCTTTTTCTCCTGATGCGATAAAATGGGAATGATCAGCAAAATATTCCTGTATCAATGATAGCATTATGTACACAGATATTTGTAAAAGGCTTAGATAAAATGCACCATTAGACTAACTAAGCATTAATTTGGGGTGTTGAAGATTTTTATTATGCTGGGAGTTAACTTTGAATGTTCTAAATGTACATGTTTCTGCCCCTGTCATTGTAATAATGCTGAAGAAGGCTCCATGGGTTGCAAGCAGCAGAAGAAAGTGGGTAAAGAATTTATTGGCAGAAACTTTAGTTCAGTCCTAAAAGTTGTCGCCTCCCTTGCTGTGGCTGCACAGAATCCCAAGATCAGTCCTTTGCTTGCATTAACATTGACATCAGTCTATCCATGAGGAGGAGAAAATGAGATGTGTGTGTATATATACAGACACACATACACAGCAGGATTGAGCAATTCAAATTAATCCTCTGAAAGGAAATTTTAAGATTAATAAAATCACAAACTTTTTAATTGGTTTCATATTAATTGTTCCTTGCTAAAAATGATGCAACAGAAACCTGTATGTTGACGGTTGCTTTCTAATGTCCTTAAATTGAACTCTCAGTTGCCCTCTCTAATCTCCTAATCTTTTCGCAAAGGAGAGCAGAAGGGCCTCTCTACAAAGCAATCTTGACTGCTTTATTTGACTCATTGGGGTGAGAGGAAAAAGGGAGGGGGGGGTGCAACACATATCATGCTTCAAATACAATTCAACATGTGCAATGAAGTGACAGCAGAATTCTTCAGGCCTTTATGTCAAAGAATCAGTGCTGGACTGTGGTGTGTAAGCAAAGACGTCTCGTACTGTTATCTGACTAGTGTTCTCTAAAAGCAACAGTCTGACTGAGGGGAAAAAAAAAAAATCACTCAACTCTCTGGAAAATAGAAGAACACTGGCACTGACTTTCCTCAGCAACTACCTTGCATAAAGTGAAGCTCAGCTCTTTACTGTAAGACTGAACTAGTTCTGACCTCTGTCCACTGTTGCAGGCACTTGCAGCTGCTCTCTGGTGGAATGAGAAAAATCTGATTTCCATACAGAAGTGTATCATCTAAGATTTTGAACTTTTGTCTATTCATCCAGACATAATATAACACATTTTCCTGATTGTTCTCTGGATGTGTTAAGGGGCTTAGATAAGTCTATGCTTGAAAATTTGGGTCTGGATCCAAGTCTTCGACCATTTCTACCCCATAGTGCGAAAGTATTGAAACAAGTAATTCCACAGAAAAAAATTACACTCGCAGTATTTTGGGATGCTGGTTTTGGTGTCACCTGAAAGAGAGAGCGAGATATGATTGTGCTGTGCAATGCATGTTGTGCTGTATGTTTTCATAAGGAGGCTGATTTTTTTAATGCAAACAAAAAGTTTGAGGTTAGACTCACGGTGTTTCTGTTCCCAATGCACTAGCCTTCACGACAATTTCTATTAGCTCTTCATGTTGTAGGACCTCAGACTCAAGGTGAAATCACCTTTTTCCAGAAGTACACATCCTGGTATATTCCTTAAAACCAGGGAAGGACAAAGATAAGAAGCGGGATTCCTAACCCCATATGCTGAATTGGACTGAGACCAATGGGCCTGTATAGATGTAGATTCTCAAATATTTGGGGGTTCAGGGACATGGCCAGTGCAGTGCTGGGCCTGGGGGGTGACAGGCAGTAGGTGAGAGCAGCTGCTAAGGATTTGGGCTTGGATTTTTATAGGAGCCTATGGAAGTAAAGTCATCTCTCCTCTATAGTCTGCCATGAATACCTATTAAAAGCTTATATTTCTCGCTATTGATCTCTCTCCATTTGCTGTAGTAAACTGGATCTGATTTCTTGATCTATCTTTCTGTAATCAGCTACCTTGATCCCAGAAGCTGATTACAATAACGAAATTAAAC
This sequence comes from Fregata magnificens, assembly GCA_013389945.1. Lineage (NCBI taxonomy): Eukaryota > Metazoa > Chordata > Aves > Suliformes > Fregatidae > Fregata > Fregata magnificens. The sequence goes on along the minus strand of WAAD01000964.1, from coordinate 3,111 downwards.
TGTGTGCAGTGGTGTATCATCCCATCAGATGGCACAGATGAGTTCTACAGTCTCCTTGGAGTCACCCAAATCAACAATTAATAGCTAGTTTTAATGTAAGAATTCCTAGGCGGCTCAGTTTTTCTTTGGTCATAAGATATTCTGGAGGTTTGAGTTTTTTTCTTCCTGAAATTGTTGTGCTGTTTTCAGTACTTAAGAGACAGACTCCAAACGAAGCAGCCATTCCTAACCTATGCAGACAAAGGGAGTGGTTCCCTTAGCAACAGGAACCATGTGGAGGTTCTCAGAGAGCTCTCTTTTCCCCCTACTCGTGTTTTCTTTTAACTCAACATTTTGCACAGCATCTTGCATGGAGACTCCGACAGCTGGGCTGGAGGCAAACGGTTCTTCCGGCTCTAGCTAACCAGTGCTCGAAAGGCAATTGTTCTACGCTCATCAGACAGAAAAAATTATAATCATGGGTAAGTGAACTGGCACACAATCAGAGTTCACGCTGAGGAGGGGGAAAGTTTACTGGCTGGCAACCAGAAGTGTCCAGCACTTCCCAGTAGGCATGTATGTTTGAAACAGGGGTACTAATGTGATGCTTACCTTGTTTACTGGTAGGGTTGTATGTCTGCGTTCAGCATTTCAGGGTTTGGAAACATTAGCACAACTGGGTTCTAGTCCTTAGTATGCTACTGACTTCCTTTATAGCCCTGAACATCTCACCTCACCTCTCTGTTTTCCTTCCCCAGCCACTAAATGGAGATGATATACCATGAGGATCTTGAAAGGACTGTAAAGTACTGTAGAAATATACCGTATTGCTTGGCAAATTTATATTTGCTTTTGAAGTTAATGATAAGGTGTGCAGAATCTGAGATAAAGTATTGCTCTTTTATTGAAGATTTAGCTCAATTAACTTTTCTGTAGATAGATCTAGTTGCTTTTCTTCATGGTACAGAAGAGGAGATATGTGCATGTTGTATCTGTACATACATGTGCATATGCATAAAAATTTGTGTATGCTGGTGTATAAATAACAGAAATAGAGCAGTTTCTTTCCCTCAAAACAGCTATAGCATTGGTAAAATAGTAGCTGTGTTTCAGCAAAATCCAGCATACTATAAAATAATAGAATTTAATCTTTGTATGTGTTGAAATAAACACTTGCTCTGCTGTCCCTAAAGTGTTACATGTTACCAGAGCTCTTGCCAGTCTCAGTTGGAAAAGCCTAATGCATAAACTCCATAAGTTTGTAGTCATTTTACCTAAAAAGAGACATCTGAATTAATCCAATTTTAAGTCAGTTATTTTGTGGGGTACTTGCATAAGGGACAAATTTGTCTCTCAGTTCTTCCTAATTTAATATACAAAGTTCCTCTGGTCACAATTTTTCACCACATTTGCATTAAAATGCAGGAATTTGAGTTCATATTTTGACAGATAGTGCTGCATACTGATCATTTGGATGCAGGCATCCTGTTATTGCACACTTACAGACAAGTCCCATAATGTCGCAGTGAATGCATTTACCACTACAGGCAACTTAGTTGCTCTTATTTCAAATGTGATTACTGCAGGAAAAAATAGTCGTTGGTAACTACATGCACAGAGCAGCTGCAGAAGTATCATGCATCAGCTATCCACAGTCATGTCAATAATGTACTGTTATTACTCTTCCTATTCCTTGTGCAATGCTAACCTTCTACATATCACTTGCTATGTGCTTGTGCAGCACCCAGTACCACTGAGCTTTTCTTAGATGATCACAGGTTCAAACAGTCATAATACTCCCTTTTGCGTAGTAATTGACAATTTGTCTCTTAGCTCCAATTTATATTAAGAAAAATTGCCATGTTTGCACCTTTATGAATAATGTTAGATTTTGTGCCTGAATAAAGATGAAGGCAATAATGTAATGTCATTGAAATGAATTGTTCCTCTTTTCCCTCTGTGGTTATATCTCCCTCCTTTCATGCTCTACTTCAAACAATACTACTGCATGAATCAGTGATACCAGCTAAGGTACAGGATTAAAATATTTTACATTTAGTAGGCAGTGTTTAAGCTCCAAATTACAATTTGGTATGTATATTTTGTACTATGTGAAGAAAATCCTGCTTTTAGGGTTTTTTTTAGCAAAGATTTTAAGTAATTGAAGATTGATCTTCTTGATTACTTCCCCCATCCCCATTTGGTGTCTAGTTCTGCAGTTTTCCCTTGTTCGTCATTTACCCTATCTTTTTGGGTAGAGTTTATTTTCATCCAGATGAACAAAAATGTCAGTCCTTTTGCCAGGCCTGCTGTTAGAGATTTTGTATGAATAAGCCACTGAGAGCACTTTGAGTTACTTCAGATTTAATAAGTTTGTACTGTTATTAGCAGTAGTTATACTGTGCCTTTCATTCAAGCATTTGAAGTGCACTGCAAATGTAAATGAAGCCTCCCCAGAAATCTGGAGACAAGGAAGTAACATTAAGGGATCACTTCATCCAGAAACTAAGTAAATAACCAGAATTTTAATAATCTACAGAAGTGCTACATATCTTAGAACAGGAAGCAAAGATCTAATGTAGAAGCAGCAGATTAGAGGGATACCAACACCTATTTTAATTTCTTGATGCCTCACATATAGGACACATATATAGAGTAAGGTGAAACGGAAGAAAAAGTGGATGCTAGTCTTAAAGATTAAAGAAAGGAAAGATGAACCTATAGGAAGAGTTATGAGAAGCTTATTTATGTGGCTGGCAGCCAAGAAGTTGGAGAAGTTTCATGCTTTTAGCAAGAAGGATAATCTCATACAGATCAAATTTCTGGATTTTACCATTTTTATATACTATATGATTTTTCAACACCAAGTAAAAGGCAAGGCTTATAATGTGAGTAATTCTTTTTTCAGTCTGATTTATTCATTAAAAGATCGGCAGGTATAACACTTCCAAGATACCTCTGGCTAAAAAGCAAATCATATATTAGCGTATGCATGGATCATGGCTTTTTATACAGTAGCCCTGAAAAGAGGGCTGGTGTGATAGTCTGATGTGATACTGTCCCTAACAACCTGTTATCAGTCATCTGATCCATTGCTAAAATACATTGCTATTGCATGAAGGTAGATGGTGG
>WAAD01000962.1:79899-98925 GCA_013389945.1 Fregata magnificens | reverse complement strand
CCCCCCCGCCCGCCGGCGGGGTGCAGGGCTTGGCCTGAACGCGCGTCCCGGAACTGACTCCGGGCGGAGAAGGGCCTGGAAGAGCACGGCGCCGGTGCTCCCCCAGAACACTGACGTTCCCTGCTTTGCTAGAAATGTTTTTATCTTAACGGCGCTCAGGTACGAATGATGAGTACGCAAATCATTCAGCAAAGCCAGACACCTGCCGAGAAGGGCTTTCCAAGGACGAAGCCGATGTCATCTGCATGATCTGCTTTTACAAAGTTTGGTTTTGAACGTTTAGTTGAACGCGGTTGATGCCGAAATTCACAAAACTACACTGGATTGTCTGATAGGCAAATAAGTAATCAAAACTCAGAGCTGGTGCTTCAGTGTTACTTGTTACAGCTCCACTTGCAAGCAAGAGGTGTGTAGGAGCTCAAAGGAGAATTACACTGGTACCCGCTCGGGTACTACCAGTCAGCAATGCCTGCTGTTTTCCATATGTGGAAATCACTCACATAAAGAAAACAAAATTTGAATAATCTTACTGTGAGTTTTCGCAGAATTATCTCAATCTCCTGGCTCCGTTCCCTTCTGGGATAGGTTGTTCTCGGACACATGCAGCATCTCCTGGAGCTTGGGAACCAGCCTCAGGGACCCTGAACGGATGGACCCTCTGCAGAGCCTGAACTGCAACCTAATGCCCCCCTTACATCTGGCACTTAGTTCAACAACATCACGGTACATGGGCGAATTCTGCTGCAGTGTCTGTATCCAAGAAAACGAAGGGAGAAACAGAGCAGGGACTAGTGCATGTCTGAGGTACCAACCCTCGCTAGATAAAAGTCAATTAGCACATTAAAGTTGCCTCTTACTGTGAAAGCCTCTGTGCTCTCTAATGCTTGAAGGCCACATTTTTGTCCAATTCTTTTGCAAAAGCAGGATATTTCAGCACCTGCAGAGTAAAAAGAATGTTTTCTGTGAGGTCCTATGCTCCTGAATAGTTAAACGATCAACGTATAAATAAAAGGCATTATATGCATCTTACAGGTGGAAGCAGAAATCCAAATTCATGGTTCATTACTCCTATTACATATGGGACTGCATTGATCCTTTTTTCAGCTAGTAGCAGTGATGGGTTTTTAGAGAAAAATATACTGTCCACAACTGCATCAATAAAGAGAGAATGCTGGAGAAAAAAGTAAATGTTATTTACATTTTGATTTTGCTTGGAAAGGTAATTCAGCTTTCTTAGTATTGACCTAAAGAAATCACCCAAGTGACCTATTTTTAGTTATAATATTGTGTCAAAGGTAATTAAGTTTCAGCCCTTGTTCTGAGTTTCTCTTACATAATTGTAGTACCACACAAGAATTTAATACTGAATACTCAAGACAGAAAGTGACTCGTTAACCAGTTTCTAACTCCAGCTTCTTAGGGTTGGATGAGTAACAGGGTCACAAGAAGCTTACGTGGTAAGATTGCAAAAGAACTGACAAGCCAGCACAGTGATACGGAAAAACTGGTTATGGCAACAGACAAAACAGCTATTAACAAAAGGTCAGTTTTGCAAAAAGAAGAGCTTTCTCAGTGACTGTACTTCCTAGAAAGGTTGCTGTATTACTTCCTCCGATATGCAGTCCTTCCTTCTTGCGCACTGCATTAAAAAATCAGCCAGCTGCTATGAAGCGCCTTGCTGATGACACAAGGAACTGTGCAAAGCTGGCCAGTTCCATTTTTGCAATTTTAACTCTCCTATCTCGTATTCATGAGCCTGCCTGGTTCATAGCCATTCCCAGGGAAAAAAAAGCATTCATTGTTTACATTCCTGTGATGAATGCACTTCTACCCTGAAGTGCATACCAACAGACCACAAGGAGGGCAGGGAATGTTCCTGTGCAGATTCTTCAGGTGCGGTATTATTGTTCAAGTGCACTGTTGTGAAGTCCTGCAAAAGCCAAGCAAGTGTCATACAATGGTTTTGCTTCAAGTTATCTTAGTCTTAGAGGAGGATTTATTCTGCCCTATAAAACAAAGTACAGCACGAGCTACCATTTTTAGAGTTATGTTTACAATCTCTTCTGCTGTTTTTTCTCTTAAGCACTGAACCACGGCAGCTGAATCAGGTTTTTCACTGCCAGCGTAGTTGCAATTCTCTGCAATCACTGTAACAAAAGACCGACAATTTTCTTATATTAAGTATGCTACTTCTTACTCCTCTGTAGGCAGTACTTTCTTTAGCAACTGAGTCACAGTGAACAGTTATCAGCTATGCTGTGCTGGGAACGCTAAGGGATTTTGCAGAACTCCAATTCCTTCCATCACAGCTGAAGACCAGAGTCATGTTTCATGTAAAAGCTGTGACATAAATAAGTTACAAAAGCATGCACAATACTGAGTATTTGCAAGTTTGAACAAAGCAGTATCATAAATGGTTGTGCAAATGGATTTTTTTACAGGAAGCATCAACGTGTGGAAAGTTACAATGTTAAAAGGTCGGTAATAATATTGAATACCATTAAAATACTAAAATGTGGAACAACAAACATTTTAAAATTACTTACTTTAGCTTGTTTTTCAGGACAGTCAGTTGTCAGAGTTCTGCCTACAACTCCACTCTCTGAGATAGCCCTATGGAGCAAAACCTTTGCCGGAGGAGAGGTGACCTGAGAAGCAGGAATGGCACATAACAAACATACTCGGTCACCGACTTAGAAAGGCAATTATAGAAATTATGTATAATTAATACATTTTTCAAAAAAGATTAAGTGCTCTATTGTCAGAATGTGAAAAACAGAACAACGGCAGCAGGTCTTGCTGAATATTATCAACTAAATATACTACTAAGAATTTCTTCAAATATGGGTGCACAGTGCATACATTTGTATTTAATGTATTTGTACTGTTACCTTGAGCTGAACTGGGTATCTATACCAAGTCACCATTAATATTAAAGATATAAAATAAAATGCGGTTTGGAGCATAACGTAGGAATCTGCTACTTAAAGGTAACCTACAGGTTAGTTACCTGTCGCCCTAGTATTATTCCTTTCTCAACTGTTTGAAAGCATACCATTCCTTATATTTGGGGTTTTAAAGTAGGCAGGTGGACAGAACGCTTCTTCTCACAGTCAGAAATTACTTTGGTATCATACGTGCCTAATAAAATAACAGGCCTCACTTTTCCACAGAAGTTATACCTATGATTTTGCATTCACAAACACATGGGATTTTTTGTATCTTGTTTAATCATAGAATCATAGAATCATTAAGGTTGGAAAAGACCTCTAAGATCAAGTCCAACCGTCAACCAACACCACCATGACTCCTAAACCAGGCCCTGGAGTGCCACATCTACACCTTTTTTGAATGCCTCCAGGGATGACGACTCCACCACCTCTCTGGGCAGCCTGTTCCAATGCTTGACCACTCTTTCAGTAAAGAAATTTTTCCTGATGTCCAATCTAAACCTTCCCTGACGCAACTTGAGGCCATTTCCTCTCGTCCTATCGCTAGTTTCTTGGGAGAAGAGTCCAACACCCGCTTCCCTACAACCCCCCCTTCAGGTAGTTGTAGAGAGCGAGAAGGTCTCCCCTCAGCCTCCTCTTCTCCAAGCTAAACAACACCAGTTCTCTCAGCCGCTCCTCATAAGACTTGTTTTCTAGACCCTTCACCAGCTTCGTTGCCCTTCTCTGGACACGCTCCAGCACCTCAGTGTCCTTCTTGTACTGAGGGGCCCAAAACTGAACACAGTACTCGAGGTGCGGCCTCACCAGTGCCGAGTACAGGGGCACGATCACTTCCCTACTCCTGCTGGTCACACTATTCCTGATACAAGCCAGGATGCCGTTGGCCTTCTTGGCCACCTGGGCACACTGCCGGCTCATGTTCAGCCGGCTGTCGACCAGCACCCCCAGGTCCTTTTCTGCCGGGCAGCTCTCCAGCCACTCTTCCCCAAGCCTGTAGCGTTGCATGGGGTTGTTGTGACCAAAGTGCAGGACCCGGCACTTGGCCTTGTTGAACCTCATACAGTTGGCCTCGGCCCATCGATCCAGCCTATCCAGATCCCTCTGCAGGGCCTTCCTTCCCTCGAGCAGATCGACACTCCCGCCCAGCTTGGTGTCATCTGCAAACTTGCTGAGGGTGCACTCAATCCCCTCATCCAGATCATTGATGAAGACATTGAACAAAACCGGCCCCAGAACTGAGCCCTGGGGAACACCGCTCGTGACCGGCCGCCAACTGGATTTCACTCCATTCACCACCACTCTCTGGGCTCGGCCATCCAGCCAGTTTTCTACCCAGCGAAGAGTATGCCCATCCAAGCCATGAGCTGCCAACTTCTCCAGGAGAATGCCGTGGGAGACCGTGTCAAAGGCCTTACTAAAGTCCAGGTAGACAACATCCACAGCCTTGCCCTCATCTACTAGGCGGCTCACCCGGTCATAGAAGGAGATCAGGTTGGTCAGGCAGGACCTGCCTTTCATGAAGCCATGCTGACTGGGCCTGATCCCCTGGTTGTCCTGCACCTGCCTGGTGAGCGCACTCAAAATGAGCCACTCCATGATCTTCCCGGGCACTGAGGTCAGGCTGACTGGCCTGTAGTTCCCCAGCTCCTTCTTCGGCCCTTCTTGTAGATGGGCGTCACATTTGCTAACTTCCAGTCATCCAGTCATCATTAAGATAACGATTTTTGTGAACCTACAAGGATAGAAACACTAATTCAACAAACAAACCAATAACGGACTTAAAGGCTACTTCAGATCAAACCAGGGGAAGGAATAAAATGCCCAGCGTGCCCCATATGCCACGTCAAGAAATATGAGTCAGAACTGGCAGTAGGGTTGAACACCATTGCTACAATTAGCTGTTACTTAATGATGGCTTTTTGCAAGTAATGGTAACAAATAGTGGTTTTTTTCAAGTTATGGAAAAAATGCACAAAAGGGGATAGTCAGGCAGAGGCTCAGTATAGATCACACTGCTTGAGGTCCACCAATGTGTAAAAGCAAGCCCAAGAGAACCCAGAGGTGAGGAGGAAGAAGATGACATCCTCAAGAAATCAACACCTGCAGGCAGGACCTCGGGCTGCCAAAGTGTCACTGTGACAGCCCCTCCCACGAAGAGACTGTGGGACGCTGCAGGAGAGGAGAGGGTGAGGTTGACACCAGTTAAGGGGGTAGTTAGGGCTAATTTTTTGCTGTTTATTGTTATGAGTAGAGTTCTTATAGATTCTTGGATGCTTACATTGTGTGTTCCTTTATGCCTGGCAAGCATATCTTGCTTGTCATGTAACTTTGCAAAAAAGCCACTCTACTACTTATGTGCCCTGATGCATTCCAAAAATGTGGTCACAGCTGCTAGTGCCCTTGAAAGGAGGAATACTGGGGGTGCATGCTTTTCAGATCAGCAGGTCTTTCCTTTGTGGGCCCACGGACAATGTTGAGCTAACAACATGCAGTGAACAACATCATACTTTGCTCTCCCCTCTGTCTCAGTGGGTGTCTGTCCTGTCAGCAATATTTCCTCCCTCCAGCCAGTGAATTGTGAATTCTTTGCCAGGAAGGATTGAAGAACAGATAATCACACCACAGAATAGTCTGTGAAAACCCTAGAGGCTTAAGACTCAGGTCCTGCAAAGAAGGCTGGAAAATTTGTATCTGAAACCCTTTAGGTTGAAGAAAGAAACTGGGCACATTTCTGGCTTCTTGAGTGTGATTTAACCTCTTGGAATTAGCCTATATCAGTTAAGTGAAAGAAAAGGAAGTTCCAAAAAATCAAAAGCAACATTTATTTGTAACAGTTTACAAAACAAGAAAACAAGTAGAGATTTTCTGTCCTCATTTTTGAGATGTTAAGCCCATCTCACAGATGTTTTTTGATGGATGCTCTGCTCCTTACAAGCTATTTCCAGTTAAAGAAAGTGGAAAGAGGCTGTAAGAATGACAACTGACCATTCTCTTCTGAAAGAAGAGGGGAATAAGCATATAACATATTCTGACACTTATGATATATTATGTATAGATAATTTCTTACAGATTTCAATATATTTATTTGCCAATTTCGCCCTCATTCCCCCTTCTCACAGGAACATTATTCAGTTTTGATATCCACTGAGTAGATACCATGGTCTTTTTGAGCCTGAAAGATTGTGGGGTTTTTCTGCTTGCTTCATTAAATAGTGATTTTTAGTCCCACAGACATTCCAAATTTCCCTTGATTCTCTCCTTTCACTGTGATCATGACAACAGATTACATAATAGTGAGTTAGAAGGTGATTATTAAACCCTGCATCCTGACAAACTAATTTTGTTTGACTTTACTTCAGGTTTTAAAAGCAAACGATACCCTCCACAACTCTTACAAATCTGTGTGTTCTCTCCTGTCATTCATCATTTGTTTTGTAAGCTGTGTCCAAAACTCCATTTTGTGTTCCTTCAATTTCTTTGCTGCCTTTTGCATTAGGTCTATTTCCAGGTATCTTTCATCCAGATCGTACTGAGGCCAATGGACCAAGCCTTCTCCGTTGGGATTTCTGGAAAGAATATAATGAAAAGTTATCTTTCCATTTGCCTGTCAATTGTGCTCTGATTGCTCAGGCTGAGAGCATTTTAGAAAACTAACACAAGCTCAGATTATGTGATTCTAGTACCTGAATAGTTGGATGTTTTTTATCAAAATGCTCATCAGTGGAATAGCAAACATTTAATAATTGCCATTACTTTTGGATCTAAAACTCCATTGCAGATGGAGTAATAGCTCTTGGATTTTTTTTTTCTTTTTTGGTCTGCAGGTTCATTTAAAAGGTTTTTCTTGCAATCATTAAGAATAGAAATAATTTGCTTCAATATTTATCTTAAATTCTGCCAAATTTGTAGGAACCACCATGTAAGTATTGCAGTTATGTTTCAGCAGCACAGACGAAACTTGAGCTGTAATTAGCGTTATGATTCTCACCCATTTCTAGCAAAGTTAGTCCAGTATCTCATAACAGTTCTGCTAAGTTTATTTTCTTCTTCTGTAGCATACCCTGCAAAGTGAGAGATGAAATGGCAACATTAAAACCTAAATAATCAAAAAAAGTAGCAGCTATATCAATTCCAATAGACTGTAATCAGTTCTACTTGTTACTCTGAGCTATGGGAGTGTCACCTGAGCAGAGCTCTAGGAGAGAACTGCAGATGAGTGATTTCATGAAAAGTAACTACTACTAAAGACAGAAAATGCTTGTGTTGATTTCAGTGTTTCTAAGAGAGAAAGTCTATTCTAAAAGCCCTCCAGTAAGTAAAATTAATAATAATGATGATTTAAAAGGAATACTTGAATAAGCATGGATACATCACCAGCTAAGAATGGTTTTCCAAAGACAAAGGCAATCTCATCTGTATGATCTGCTTTTACAAACTCTGGTACAACACCTGTCGCTGAACTTGGTCGATGTTGAAATTCATAAAAGTAGACTGGGTTGCCAGCATCTAGTAGAAAATATACAGAAGAATGTTCGTTTGAGAGCTGAAAATACCTGCCACCGAAGATGATAAACTTTCATTACAAGCTATTTTGATAAAATGAAAACACTATCAGTTCTTTGGGTAATGAAGTGCGATGCATACTGTCCATGAGCCCAGCCCAGGATGGAATTCTACATTTCTTCTAATAGATGCTGAATTAGAGACTTACCTCTATGGTATCTAGCCACTTCAATGGCTGGAAGAACAAACAAAGGGTCTCCTATTGCATCAAGAAGGCCATCTCGCACCTGAGCACGGTTTTCTGCATTCCCTATGTATTCATTGTATACTCGATCAACAACTTCAGAAGTAATATCCTGAAATGAACAACAAAAAATACTTCTTGTAATGATGATGAATATTATAGAGAGTAGCAGCACTAATTGAGTGTGCCATCTGCACATCCCTGGCTAAACCCCAAACATTACCTTCTTTCAGAGAAAATCCTCAGCCGTGCCAGAGCAGCACAGAGTGCCACAGTGTGGCTCAGAGCTCAGAATTGGGAGTTACACAGCTACCGGGTATAGATGTTCTTAAGGAAAAGAGGTTTGCAAGATCTAAAGATCACACATTTTTAGACAAACATCAGTCAGTGATGCTGATACATAGATATGGTATTCTGTTCTCCCTTCTGTGGAAATAACCCTCATAAGAGAAAAGAAATCCTGTTGGATTTCATAAAATTAATTTATTGTTGTAGATGGCCATAATTTACTCCCTTTCAGAACAAGCCTGGGCTCTGCCTTTCCAAGCTCATGATGGATGTCTGTGACACTGAATGATCCATGGCAAGTACTGGCCATGTTTATAAAGTCCTTAATTCTTACCTATTAATCTGCATTTTTCTACATTTAGTAGTTTCAGGAGAGCACAAAGGAACCAGAAGGCTAAGACGTTTGTAAATTACAGGGAAGCAAAAACTCGAGATACCTAACATAGGTTTCTCATTGCCATTTTAAACATCTCAGGTTATCCTTTCTAGTCTCCAGCTACTGCTTCAGAACAGTGTGTTCTATAGGTCTTGTGTCATACCTGCTGGTACCATGCATGTCTTGGATAACCTAGGGTATCTAAAATGTCACAAGAGATCTATGTTTAGGTACCTGAATCGCTCCTGGATCTCCACAGAACTCCTTTTAAAAAAGAGGCGCATTTAGGATAGAAATTTAAAGTGTATTTTGAATCGCTAGTGGCAACAGGAATTCACCATGTCTCCTGCCCATTACTGCCCCATGGTAGGAAGCTGTCAAAGAGAACAAGGTTCGCCTCTAAAATATACCCCTCCAGAAGTACAAATATAGAACCAGACCAGTGAATGAAACAGCACTGGGTTATTCTGAAAATGGTCTCTTACCTTAAGTGATAATGCTAAGGAGCTCTGTAAAACTTGACGTGCAACATCTTCATCCAGACCATCTGTGTAAGCAGGAAATTTCATTGTCTGCATGACACAGAGAATCATATTTATTAGAAAATCTTATATTAACAACATGATATGTAAATAATGACATTATAAGTCTCTTACCATAGGAAGTAACCATCCAAATTCACAGTTATTTACTCCTATTATATATGGGACTGCATTGATAATTTTTTCGGATAGTAATTGCCTGGGACTCTTCGGAAAAAATACACCATCTGCAGATGCACTGATAAACAGGGAAGACTGGAGGGGAAAAAAAAAAAAAAGCTTCATTAATACATGCATTTTTCTTCTAGAAAAAAATCTTCAGATTTTTACTGTAATTCCAAAGCAAAACAAATTAAATGCCAAGTGAAAATACAAGAATAGTGTTCAAGCCATCTTTAAATTTTCTCTGACAGATTTTCTGCACTAGGCAGAAGATTCTGTGGAGATTAGCATTATATTTTTAACATTTGTGAAACATAGGTGATGATGTCCAATTTACATCTCTTCTTAGTTCAGTCCTATTATGGATATGTGGAGCAGTAGTGGAAGACCTAACTTCTGTGCTGAAACTGCAAAGCAACATGGAAGCCAGCACTGTGATAAGAAATTTTAAGTAGGACATAATATATTATATTAATTAATTTTCAGGTTCTGCAGGATAAACTGTGACATTTCATACACTCTTTTCCTTCCCCTGGTAGAGCATGACAGCAAAACAAAAGTAGCTCAAAGTCCATGCAGAATGAAAGGGAGGTAACCTGTTCACATTTTTCAGGTAAGGTATAGCATAGCTGCAGTGTTGTCAAATCCTGAAAAGGTCAAGAAAGTCAGGTGTTACATTCACTTCAAGTTTTCCTAATATTACAACACACAAATAGCATATGTTATGATAAAATTTGAAATGTCATTTAAATGCAAGAAGTATAATTTCACCTACCATTTTTAGTGTTATCTGTACTCTCTCTTCATCTGTTTTTTCTCTTAAGCATTCAACTACTGCAGCTGAACTGGATTTTTCACAGCCAGAGGCAGTAGCAATTCTCTGCAATCAACAAAAACAAACACTCACTTTTTCATATACTTCCCATAGAAGGTTCTATGTGCCACCGAGCCTGAGAGTCCAACAGGGGGGGGTCTAAACTTCTGCTCAAGGATCATTGAAGCCAGGCACGCTCCAGCTGCAGAGGTAGAGAATAGGAAGCCCTCATAACCTTTCACACTGTGAGCTGAGCAGAAGGACAAAACATAGTCCTCCAAAATAGTTTGATACAGAAATAGCCGAAGATAGTCATTCTGGTAAATATGCTGGGCTGAGAAGGCAGGATGACATAAAGCAGTTAGAGTGATGCAGAGTCAGAATACAACCATGTAGATGGCAACAAAGAACACATTATACCATTCTTGATGTCTTTTTGGGTGGAGTAACAGCTGTCATGAGAGGGACAGAGCTCATTATAATGTTGCCTCTTTTATATCTCAAATTATCAAATCTAGGTTCCTGGCAGTTGTCTCTTGTAGTTGGAAAAAAAAAGTGGGTTGAAGTCAGCTCTTCTTTTCAAATATAAACAAATTGAATAAAGTCTTGTTTATTTGCACCCAGCAGGCATCAAACAGGAGGGGAAGAGTATTCAGAATCTGGTGCCATTTTCCAGCCAAAAATTATAGCTCAACTTTTCTTGAAGACAGTACACGTTCTAGTATTCCTTTACATTTCACACTTCATCCCTGCCTTCTCTCTTCACTTCCTTAGTCTTTTGCTTTCACTTAGACATATGTGGATATTTGAGCATTTGAAAAGCAAAGCATCATTAAACATGTATTATTTGCACACAGATATTCTGTCTTTAATGACTGTGGTTGTAGTTTCACAAGAAAAAAACCTGTTTCTACATTTTGGAATAAACAGTTTAAGATATGCAAAACTATCTGAAAAAATAATTAAAATTACCACAAAATACCCACTTGTGCTTCCTCCTCAGGCTGGTCAGTGAACAAAACCCTGACTGCAGTACCACTCTCTGAAATGGCCTTATGGAACAAGCCTTTCGCCAGGGGAGATAAGACCTGTAAAAAAGCAAGAACAAGCAGTACAAGCATGACAAGCATTATGTTCTGACCACTGACTTAGAATTTCAATATCAGGAATTGCCATTTAAAACATTTTGAAAACAAATGTCAAGACTGTTATTCTGTAGCCTCTGATCATAGTTCAGCTATGCAAAGGGCTTTGGCAGCACTATCAGGGATAAGCAGTTCATGCCTGCCTTTTCCCCTCCCGTAGCACCTGCTTCCAAGACTTCATGGAACTACACTGGAAGCCAGATGTGGATTGAATGTAACTGTGTCCAAGATAGTCTGGCTGTGCTGTAGAAGGGGAATAAAGAACTATTGGCCAGAGGGCTGGAGCTTAGGCAACAGGAATTTTTATCACATGTATCACTGAACCCTAGTTTCACTGTGTGATCTGTACCAAATTGTGAGAGACTGGAGAAGAAGAACCTCTTAGCCAATGTGCTCCGTGTTGGTGTAAAAATTTTACATCATCACTGGGTCACAAAATGCACGTCTAGTTCAGCTATCATGACTATTCGCCTCTGTTACTTTGCACAAGTGACTGTCAAAGCAAACAGGAAATGGGCACCTCATCTTCTTAAAGGACTTTTCTCATAAGGATAAATTTTTGGGGTTTTGGCGCTGCAGAAAAACCCCCAGAATTTAATTTGGTAGATGAGGAATAACATTTTGGGTCTGAACTACAAGATTTGGGTATGAAAAGAACATTTTCATCAATCAGAATCTGTATTGGTATCACATTGTATTATAGACCAAGGTGATGTGTCATTTACTATAAAACCATCCCACTGACTTTTCATGCAGGTACTAAAAATGAATGTGGGTGGTGGTTTTTTTCCCTAAGTAATTGAAATTCAATATTATTGTGAACTTACAAGAGCAGAAACACTGATTCCTCCTGCAGATTCTCCAGCGATAGTGACGGATCCTGGATCTCCTCCAAAATATATGATATTTTCCTGAATCCACTGAAGAGCTGCTACTTGATCCAAATACCCCCAGTTGCCTCGGGCATGCTTATCACCAGTGCTGCAGAGAAAGAATAGATTTGTTTAAATGCTCAATTCAAGAAAAAAGGCAGAGTAAAATACAATCTGTATCAGCTGCCATTCTCTACACAGAGCTTCTCTACACAACTGAAAAATAAATGGCTCAGAAAGCATTGAAATTAGAGTAGCAATCAAACAAGAACAGACTTGGAAGCTGACTTGGGACTTGTAAATTTTTCCCAACTCTTGCATATGTAATTAAGAAACATATAGTTTCTTTGCATAAGCAAGTATTCTGCACATCTCTTCACAAAGGCTTTGCACACATAATTTTGGAAATCACTTCGCAAAAACTGAAATAAAATATCTTACCTAAAATACCCAGCAATACCTAATCTGTACTGAATTGTTACAACTACCACATTGTCAAAGGCTGCTAATGCTGAACCATCGTATGATGAAGCTGCTCCAAAAACTAATCCACCTCCATGGATCCATACAAAGACCTGGAAAGACAAAACCAGAAACAACCCAGCACAGGTAGGAGCTCCCAGTGATAAAAACTAAATATAAACCAAAATATAATATTTTGTGCTGTGTCACTCCTGACTCTTTCAGATTACATTTCACAAATGGTAGAAGTCTTTCGATTATGAGGCCTGCAGTCTTACCAAATGGCATTTATTTTATTAAATACTTACATTATACCAGTGCCCCGTGACTTTTCACAGATTATTTAGAGGAAATCAAACATTACCTAGCTAAAATGTCAATAAAATTTTATTTGTAAAATAGGATTTTTTGTAGCTTTTAAACCTCAGCAAGTATTTATTGGGGCAAAGCATGTAACTTGATCATCATCACAAAACTGCACCTGTAAGTCTGCATATAGTACAGGTTGTAGGTTTGCTATAAAATAATTTTGCTAGAGGTTTTATAATGATTTTGCTTACAGGCAGCTTCTCCTGTTTTTCTGTAGAAACGGGTGTGTACACATTTAGGTATAAGCAGTCTTCAGACACTCGGAGAAGAACTTTTTCTTTTCTATTAGTGATAATGTCCGAAAACACCTGTCCTTGTACTTTATCCTGTAGACACCTGAATAAATGAAAAAATAACAAGCAACAGAAATAACTAAAACCTCAAAGCTACAAAGTGCAGCTTTTTTGTACTTCCACAACAAAGTGCAAACCAGAAACCAATCTCCAGTCCATTTCTAGATTGTTGGCAACAGAAAACATTTTTTTTTTCACTTTTAGTGGATTCTTCCTTTGACCTGGCATTAAGGAGATCCGTAAAAAGGAGCCACAGTCTACAGCAGTACACAGTGACATGCACACATAATTTTGCATGTTTCAAAATATTACAGAAATATACCTGCAAATACATATGGCTATAAATTACTTCAATGAACATGTAAATTAATTATTTTACACCTTCAATAGCTTTTTATATTGTAATGGTAGGTATTAGGCTTGAGGCACTAAACAAGGGCAGTAGTACAAATGGAGTAAGACATTTACAATATAGACTAGAATTGGTCTGCATTTCTTATGTGTCCTATTAAGCATGTGACTCACGCAGCATGTTTTTCTTCTAATATTTTATTCCAACATTTGCTCACCTTCTTTCTGTTTCTGCTCCAAAGCTACACAGTTTATAAACATTGCTAAGTAATGGCCAAATGCTCCCAAAACAGAACATTATTGGCAAAGTGCTGGTCCATGTTAGTTCATCACTGATGCCCATTAGATAAGAGTTTTTAATAAAAAGAGCAGCTTACAAAGATGTCTTTAGAAATGCATTCGTTGTAACAGTTGCAGGTGGTAGTGAGATGGCACCAAGGAATTTATCTCTGTGGCTTTTGATTACCCTGTACATCACTGTCCTGGAACTGCATATAATAGAAAACTATTAAAAAAATCAATGGTTTTGGGTTTTTGTCATTGTCTTACATTGGTGGGTAGGAGGTGGCATCTCTGACACCCTTCCATGGCTCAGGTGGCTGGGGTTCAGAAAACCTTAGTGCTCCAACTGGAGGCTTAGCAAAAGGAAGTCCCAAAAAGACATTTACACTCCTCTCAGCTGCGTCTACTTTGAATTGGTACCCTTGGACTCTCCCATATTTGGTCACCACTTCCGGTTGCTCTGCTTTTTGTCCTGGAGGATGTGAGCACAAAATCACAAAATTGGTCTATTTTTAAGTAACTGCCAGATTTCTAAGAGCTTTAGCTACTTAAATATACACCTTTTGTTTGCTTAAACAATTCATTTTCATACATAAGGCTTCAACAAACTCTAATCAGTATAGCTGACATCATTATTTCAGCCTTCATTCTGATTGGTTTGTACGTATAATCTCCCTCAGGTATATCATATGTATTGTCTTACTATCTGCACACATTAGTAATTGCACATAGACCTTAATCCTTTTTGATCCAGGTTGTTAGTAAAAAGTCCAATAGATTGTTCTCATTAAGAAAAGGCATTTCCTTTTTAAAAAAAGATCTGTGAATACACAAAATATATTCCGGACCCTTGATATTATGCACAGCCAAAAGAAAAAGCTTCTAACATATCTGAAAATAGTCTGGCATGTACAAATACTGTTAACATTTAAGTAAGATTCATTTTAAGATTGGTGTGAAAGTTCTCAATACCAAATTACAAATGTGGTACAGTGGTCTGCTCTGCCTCAGCAGACAAGATTTTGGGACAGAAATTTGATTCCTCTATTTGCAAAAAAAGGCAAATAAGACAAATGACTGAAAACAGATCACAAAAAGAAGTTAAGAACTATTTGCTATTCAGATTTAATTTCTATGCAGCAAAGGTGGGTGCCCAGCCCCTCCGATAAAGCTGGGATTCCACTAGGTGAGCAAGCTGCACATGTGCTCTATTTCCTTACAGAAGACAATAGGTAAAAACCCTTCTGAACCTTACCAGTAGCTACAAGTGCCACGACCCCGACAGTGAGAATCATGGACAGCAGCGATGTGTCCTTTCCAGTTGCCATTTTGCAGGCTAGTCACATATTTACCCCCTCAGTGTGTTGCCTTATATACTCTGTTAAGTATAACTCTTACGCAAGGCAAACACTGATTGGGAGAAGTGATACTCAAGCTGTGAGCCAACCTAGCTGTGGGCAGCCAGAACGACTGCCCTGCCTGTAAGCCACCCCTCCGAGGGGAGTGCACGGCAGCTCAGTTGTACATGGGAATGGGGAGACCTCCTGCCTTGCAGAGTGGCCCCACAAGTTTCATACTGGCTCCCTAGCGCTCCTTATAAATCTTATTCACAAAACCTCAGGCATCAACTGTCTGCCTTAAAATGCTTTGAAAACAGACTTCCATTGCACCAGGAGATTCATCCTGCTGCTGTAACACTACCATCTTTCACAATGAAGTTAGGATTTCCTCACACTACACAGTGAAGAGACCAGGAAGGGAACTACGCTTTCACTTTATTACATCTGTTTAGTTCATGTTGGTATTAATATCTCAATGTAACGAACACACAATATAGCCACAAAGAGCAAAGTCCAAAACAATACTCCTGAAAAATGTGCTTCGGCTGAAGTAAAAGTTGAGGGATTTTTATTCTCACAAAAGGATATTTTTTGACAAAAAACAATACTAGAAAAATCTTAGCTTTTCCTGCAGGGTGGATACTTCACCTGTGACTCAGTCCCGCATGTTCAGGGACGTTTGTTTGGTATCTAACACAATACATGAGTTTTGCAACACTAAAGAGATGATTTCTCAGCTTTTGTAGGGTGGGAACAATATTAAAGGGTTTGGGTGGTAACTATACATTTAATGCCACTGAAAAATCAGGAGGGTTTATGGACTTCTGCATGAACTCACATCTATCATTGGGGCATGGTATGAAAAAGAGGGAAGAGATAGCTGAATAGAAATAAAAGAGATTTTCTGCCCACATTAACTAAGAGGTTGTGTTAGTTTTATGTAAGCTTTGGGCTCTGCCTTTTTTTTTTTTTTTTTTTTTTTTTTTGGCAAGGCTCAGTAGTTCTTGCCTGAGAAAGGTTGTTTTGCAATTTTGTATCACGAGAATCCTCAGTTGTCAAAGACAGCACTTCCATAGATTAATTTACTGCTTGCACCTTTGTTTTCAGCTAAGTGGGCCGTAAAGACCCACAGTCATTAAAGTTCAGCACATATATTACGCACCTAGTAGTCCTGTGTACTATGGCTGTGCTTGTGTACTTTACTCCAAATCTTCCTAAGTATATCTGCACAGCCCTTGTAGGTAAAGGCCACTCATCTTTAAACTCGGCGGCTTAGAGAGCAAACTGTTGGCAGGTAGCTTCAGATGTACACATTCAGTGCATGCTGAATATCTTAAGCGTTTGCTCTGTTAATCAGGAGACTCCTGCCCTACGTACTGAGCTCTGTGCTGCAGCAGCTACACTGTTAATGCCCATGCTACGCTAGCGTGCATATCAGCTGCTTCTGAGTGTATGGTAGCGCACAGTATACACTGGCAAACGGGATAACACTGTAAATTTGAACTTCTAAGAAAATAATGCAGACAATAACTTAATTGCAGAATTTTTATAGCTGTATAGATGTTCTCTGGGAGACTTTTTTTCTTGTTTCTCAAGAGTGCAGTTCATGACACTAAAGGTCAATAAAACTGGTCTGGGATTAGTCTGCACTGTTATGAATGTACAGTCTATACTGTACTGATAGATGTATGCACTGTCAAATGCAATGAATGGAAACAGGTGCCTGGGGTACAAGTGATGGAGTTTAGCATAAGCTACGTTCTACCTGTATCTGTGTGATAAATGTTTTCTAGAAGCCAAGGGCAGAAGTACTGTGTAGTAGTAAATTCTGCACTCCTGTTTGCCTGCTTGAATACTGTTGCAAATTCTCTCACTGTCTCCACTTACCTTGGACTGTTTTGGTTCCTGGCATGGGAAAACTGTTTCCATGCAAGGTGGAACTACAAGAATCCCTGCTTGTGACTCGGCTTCCATCCTGATGGGCATCCACACCTCAACTCACTTGTCACCCGCAAACTACAGGAGGAGTCCTTTGCTACAAAGCCAAGTGCTGTGTACTCTACTTGCTGCTCTTTCCGTTTGCTGTAACAAACTTTATCTCCATAAACAATTTATTTTCTACCTCCTGATCTTTACTGATTTTACTAAACTCTGTCCTTTCCCATTTCCCATATTACCTGTGCAAACCGATTTCTGCAAACTCTGTCAATCTTACTTACAATAAGATAATAAACAAATGGGATTTTAGATCCCTACAGCCTTGCCTGTAGATACTTTGTATGGATCTATAAGCATGACCTATATGTTCTGCAAATGTGGAAACTCTTACTCTATGGACGTAGACTAAACTTCTGGAATCTGGAGACAGTGCTACATAACTGGCAAGTGGAATTCTTGAATCCTGTTTGGCATTTAATTTCAAGAGAGAACATTTTGCAGCTTACCCTCAATCAGTGAATAATGCATAAGTCAGGGATCAATCAAAAAAAATCCTGCCATATGATGACATTTCCCTCTTTAATACACTGCTACCTTTCTTGATTTCAATAGCTGAAAAAGAGACAAATATCACATTTATAGGCCCATAATTGCATAAGAGCTCACAATTACATTTTGCCTCAGGTATGTATGGTAGAAGTGTTTAGAAGTCTGCATTTAAAACAGGGTCAGTTTGTTTTTTACGCAGCCCCTGGTGAGTATTCAGTGAAGCCGGAGTGTATAAAACTTAGAGGCAGAGTCTATGAAGCTAGTGCTTGGACAGCTTTAACACTCTGTCTCTTTAGCATGTGGTAATCTCACATCAGGATGTCTCTGGGATGGGACAGAGTATCGGAGCACTCATCCCTAAGAAGATAGGAGTAAAATCTTTTGACATTTTCCACTGTGATTTATTTTTAGCACTGTGCCTGTGCATAAGAAATCAGTTCCACTGCACTTCTCTGCATACACTTACAACATAAGCATATATTCTATGTATATACATACAATGCTGCCTGTTTATCTCCTTTTAAAGGGAGTGGTACAGGACCTCAGGGGAATTGTACGTGCAATGAAATTCTGTCAGGACTATTTTGAGATTATACTCCCCTTTCAAAACATGTTAGCTAAAACAAAGGAGAAGGGACAGATGCTTAGCACGAATTCCCACTTAGCAAAACAGCAGTTGTATTAACAGCCTAACCCTACCTCCTGAGTTCTGACTGGCATCAGAATTTGGGCAGAAGGAGGTAGGAAATCCCACCCTATTTCTTCCAATAAAGTAATTCAGAAAGAAGGGATGGCCAGTTAGTTGCTGTAGGCATTATTAGCTATGAACAATCTTAAATTCTTCCAGAGATATAGAGAGGAGATGAAAGAGGCGGGGAAGAGATGCCTAGTGCCCCGTAGGATCTATGGAGCTACATAATGCTGCAGTGAGGTAGCAGTAAGGTCAGGAATATGATTGGGATAGCTGGAGCAGCCTAGGAACCAGATACAGGAAACAAACAAGACATAGCAGAGAAAGAAGTTCTTGACAACACTGAAATGAGATGTTCAAGACTTGTTCTTGGCAGTCCAAGTGCATATCAGCTAGTAAGGGCACTGGAATAATTCTGGTAAATGACTCCCTCTCCAGTGGGGATTCTACAGTGCTAGTAATGAAGGCCTGTGACCCAGTGCAAACAGAGAATCTGGAACTGACTGATGGCACAGAAAACAGCCTGGAGCACAATGTAAAGCACCATGGAAAAGACAGAAACTGTGAAACTAATGTTACCAACGTTGATCCTTCTAAGGGAGTTATTGCTAAATTTAAAAGAAAAAAAAGTGTGGGTAGTGGAGACTATTTCTCCCTTTTCTGACATTTGACAGAAGTCTTAATTCCAGCACTACTGTTGCTGATTATGTATCACAACAGTCAGAAATATACTATCTCTGTTGTAAAACTGACTTACTTACAAAGCAGAACTTTTTTAAGTTAAATTTTTTTTTCCCCACAGAGGACATTTCTGTAGCTAAATCAATCAAAACTTCTGTACCATCGCTGATACA
>WAAD01000962.1:48571-66473 GCA_013389945.1 Fregata magnificens | reverse complement strand
CTCTCCCGGGGCCGCGGTCGGCGCTGCCGGTCGGTAAAGGCGTGCTGCGCTGCAGGGCCGTGCTGCCTCTGCCGCCTGCGGAGCTTAATCATTTTTTTCTAACGTTAGAAGAGGTTTATTATCGCTGTCTACTGCAGCTAATGTCAGTGAGGGAAGCGACAAGCGGCAAAGCGCGGCTTCAAGTTGCGTTTCACAGGAAGCGCCTCCAGCCTGCTTGCGGTAAAGCCAGGGAGTTCTGTACATCAACGTCTTTGGTTTTCGACAGGTGAATGATGCAGAAAGTACGGTGGCAGTGGAGTTCACGCCCACCATTCCTCACTGCAGCATGGCGACGTTAATCGGCCTCTCCATAAAAGTAAAACTGATCAGATCTCTGCCCGAGAGATTTAAGGTGAGTAATCAAATCGCTCTGGAAAGCAAAAGAGGGGGTTTGTGTTTGAAAAGAAAAAAAAAAAAGGCAAAAACCCCTAACTAACTTACAGTGAAAAATAACTAGAGCTGCTTTCATATTATGGGTGAGGGAAACACTCCAGGAACCAGAGGGGGCAGCGGACTAAAATATCGATGCAGAATTATGGTTCTGTGACAGCCATGACAGAGGGTGAGTGGGGTTATGGAGGGAAGTTAACCTGCAGTGCTCTACGGCACAGGAGGAGGAGAGTTTGGTGTCTCACCCCCCTGTCTGAAGGAGACTTAAGCAGGTGGGAATGCAGAGTATTCTGTGATTTTAGACTTTATTTTATTCTGCTGTATACAGTAACTGGTATTGGCAAGAATGTCCTTTTTTCCCCTCTTTTTGTTATTGCCTTATTTTTATTATTAAGTAGTTTGAACTTGAGCTTCCAATGTTTTGTTGACTTGTCCCCTTTTTCTTTTGTGATGCTTTTTAAGCTGGATGTTCATATAACACCAGGAACACATGCCTCTGAGCACGCAGGTAAGGGTTTTAGTGCTCCGTTGTGTGGTCTTTATTTTTTTTAATCTTGAAAATTAGAGGGGAGAGACACTCCCACACCTGCAGAACAGCTGTTTAGTATCTGGGACTTTACATGCGTCAGCTTCTGGGGGATGTTACAGAACAGGAATGTGTAATAATGACACTTAGATATGTCCTGTATCATACTTTAAACATCTCCTCAGGCAACCTGTGCTCTCAACTAGTCATTGATTTGCCTGGGTTATGGAGGACTCAGAAAATGGGAGAGGCTGGGGGGAAATTCCTTCTCGTGTTACATGTACACATGTGTAGCTCCTTGCTGCCAAATCATAAACAGCTTGCTGGTCTAACTTGTGGTAATATGGTAGCTTTGACTTTAGACTGCAACTCTGCGGTGTACTTAGCATCTGCAGAATTACTAGTCTAGCTGAGTACCATAGCAACAGTGTGATTATGTGTCTCAATGTAAAATGCTTTTGAAAAAGACATTGTATACCAATGTTTTGACCGGTTTCTTGTGGTGTTTTTTTTCTGCACAGTTAATAAACAGCTTGCTGATAAAGAACGTGTAGCAGCTGCTTTGGAAAACTCTCACTTACTGGAAGTGGTGAATCAGTGTTTGTCGGCTCGATCATAATTGCCCGATGAGGAAATTGTTGGTATTCTGCTATATTAAAGTAATTTTGTTTATAAGTGGTGATGCTAGTGTTACACTATACATATATCTATGAGCAAAATAAAATCACTTGGATTTTCTTAACGAAATGTTTCATTACTCCTACAAAAAATAGTATGTGGGAAATTAGCTTACAGGTAGCTACAAAAATATAATGAAAATTGACTTTTAAATTTTATTAGTCATTGCATAGGTAGGATTTTTCTTTAAAAAGATGTGTTTCAACCTGTTGTTAACCGGTTTCTCACTATCCAAAATTAGTTATAAACTACATTTGAGAAGTGGATTTTGCACACTAGACTTTACAAGTATACCAAGCTAATTGGCAGTTAAAATCTTTACATTCATATGACTGTTTTGGACTGCTAATATAACTTTAGCTTCAGACATCACAAATTGTATAAGTTCATGTATGCAAAGTTGTAACACGTTAGCAATAAGTGTAAACACTTCTAAATCATCTGCCTGGTTTTTATTAACTTGGATTAGCTAAATATGGAGGGCTCTTTAGACCAGTATAAAATGTGATTTATTTTTAATTACTCATTACTTGTGGTAGGAAATACAGTATCTTTGGGGTAGGGGGGTTTTTTTTATATGCATCTGCCGCCATGTAGGAGAGTGAGTCGTTCATAGTTTTCAGTACAAACAGTCCAGCTACCCTCTGCTGAAAGACTTTCCTGGCAAGGCTGGACAGCTAAATGATGGGTTTTGCTTTAAACGTATTGAGATTTAATAATAATACCTAGCCTATGCTTCTGGTCCAGGAAATGTGGGATTTGTCTTTGGCAGAAATTGACAATAGAAAAATTCATTAAGATAGAATTCCAGAATTAATTTGAACTTTTGTGAAAGATGTTTCTAATCGTGGACCACATGGAAAAATAACAACCTGTTAAAGGAATCCTATCAGGTACTTTGGTGCTTGCACACATGCAATGTTACTTTCATCGTCATCAGTTATCTAGAGAGTAACTAATACACTTTTTAAAAAAGTAGATTGTGCTCAACTGTTTGATGGTAATGCTTTGTATTTCAGTAGTATTTTTTTTCTTGGAGGGTCTCAGATGCTATTTTAAAAATGGTGAAGCTTATGAACACTATGTAAACCACAGCCTAATAGTCCAGTCTAGTCTGTGTTGAACAGCTGAGGAAACTGAGGCAGTGGTGATCCAAGTGTGACATCTAAAGTCACATAGCAAAATAGGACAGAAACAAATCCAAACCTTCCCATTTCCAAATTGAGGCACCCAGTTTGCACAGGGCTTCTACAGAAAGCCAATTTTGCAGCAGCCTTAATCTGCTTTTTTGGCTTAGCATCCTTTGAATGATCAGCACTTGCTTGGATGTATGAATGAAACTGTAAATAAAGACAATATTTATGTAGTATTAATATTGGGAAAGAGGCGGAATGACCCAGCTGTTAATACTATCTTTCCTCTCTGCCTCTCTTGCTGAATCACTGAACTGATTAGTTCTGACATTGCCAACGTTTGCACCACAAATGAAACTTCAATCATGGCAATGCATGCAGGCGGCTCCTAGGCAGCACGCTTGGTTGGTTTGATTTTGTTTTCTGTTTTGTTTTTGGGGTTTTTTTTAATAGAAAATGAATTCTGCCCTCCTAAATTTTGGGGAGGAAAGGAATGCAAATATGTGCTGGAGGAAAACAGAAGGATGACTAAGCTGCCAACAGATTGCTTCAACCTGCACTCCAAATAGAGAAGGAATCAGTAAATTATGCTTTGTTGAATCTCTCTGCTTGGCTTTCACCACTACATAATAATAGTGTTAAATAATTTATTGGGATGTTGGCACTTGCTTCATGAAGCACATTGTACACAGTAACCCTGGGGGTGCACTTTGCACCGTTTACCTTTTTCAGAGAAGCAACAGTATGTGGTTAGATTGTTTAAATTTATAGTATATAGTTGGGGGATGACTTTTCAGTAACGGGACTCTATTGTGGGATATCAAAGAAAAGGTCTGACTTCTGCTACTTAGGGACGGAGAATTCTATTACTTTAGATTTGGCATGTTTCTTTAAGTGATGTGGTTATTACATTTATGAGATGATAGAAACAACAGTAAGGACAAACTACAGTTACTTTGCTGAAGATCACACGTCCTCCTGTACAGGCTCCCTCAGCTTGGATACTTGCTGAATGATAACATACCACCAGTTCTAGCGAAAATCTTCTGTTCCCTGGTTTTAATGATCATTAGCTGGCTCCTCCTGTATGGAGATAAAGTGGGAGAAGAAAACATTAATTTGTTACAAATATTTCTTTTCAACTTTTATTTTTCCAAAAAGCTACCCCTAAATTTAGCCTCTGGAATGCTTTGTAATAGGACACATTCCGTCAGAAACTATGACCCTTTAGAGCAGCTGCGTTGAATACAAACAGCCTCATTCAAGTCCAGGAAAAATGCCAGCAGCAGACATCTGTTTCACATTCCTAGGCTCTGGGCAGAGCCTTCCAGGGGTGGCTGAATGGCATTCGCTACTCTCAATCTGCAAGCACTGCAACAGGAGCTCCCTAGGGCAACTGGCTGTGTTGTGCACTCGAGTAACCTGCAGTGTGTTTGAGCTTGCAGACCAACACAGTCTGTGCATCTCGGGTTCCACCACACTGCACATACTTGGGCCTGCCTATACAGTCCTGCTCCCTGGGAGGCAGCAGACTGCTTCCCATCTGCTCCCATACTGTCATTGCTGCCTAGTACCAGCAATCTGAAACTTTTGAAGACTGTTCATCTCCCAAATTCATGAGTGGCAGGGAAGCAGCTCAGCAGTTTTGTATCCAAAGATGCAACTGAACTGTCCACGGAAGAACTTCACACTTAAATAGCAATATTTCTTGTGCTCCTTGGGTGGAGCGACGTGTACCACACACTGGGAACTGTTAGTTTAAAAAGGGTATTTCAGTCTTCTGGCCATGCTTAAGATCAATGTGTTTACGTCAATAAAGTGCTTTGATAAAGATCTCTGTCTGGAGCTTTGATTTATAAACGATGTGTTTTACAATGGTGTTTTTTATAGCTGTTAAAAATGTTTTGCTTTAGTCTGTCAAGCAGACAGCTATGCCACTTTCCCTTCCTTTACAAAATGCACTGTTTGGTGTAAATACAGACTGAGCAAGTGGCAGAGTCAACTTTTTTCCCTAAACAAAAGAAAAGTTTATAGCAAAATCTTTCAAATGTTACTATGGAGAGGTAAGTATCAGCAAGGAGAATAAAATCAGGGGAAGTTGAGGCTATTACCTGTGTGTTTAAGTCTGCTGGTATGTCTCACAAGCATTTGCCAGCAACATTTAATAGAAAGCACATAAAACTTTTTTTCATTCCACAAAATGCTAAAAATACACCACATTTTTACAAAATGTACAAATAGCAGAGAGTCCTCATTTTGTTCAACACACTTGGGTAGTTGCAGAAGACATGCTATCGCATTCTGTAACCTTTGTATATATTTCTTATTATCAATTCATACATTTCTTCTTTCATGTTCTACCTTTAAAGAGCTTTTGCATCCTGTGGCAGGCTATCTCCATTCCTTAACTTTCCTTTGTGGATCAAAGGAGCAGCCCTGTCTGCAGTGATGAAAACATCCTGGTGGTTTGGATGGTTGGAAACCCTGCTCTCCCAGCTTCATTCCACACACTCATCAGGGTCAATGAGTAACTTGCCAGTTGTCTCAGTTTGGTTGCTTTTCAGCATCTTGTTGCAGCACACGCAAGCTTCAGATGCCAAGGCTGTCCTCTTTAGTACAGAAGTTAAAACAGTCTCTGGTTCCTGCCATTAGCTCAGCTCCCAGCACAGGGCTGGAGGGAGAGAACAGGGCAGAAGTTAATTTCCAGCAAGTCTGTGGAACAAATATAACATGGGAATGGGGAGCAGCTGCTGCCTGGGAGCTTTGGGAAGGCACAGGAAGAGAAAGAGAAGGAAGTGGCAGGGGAAATAAGTGAAGTCCCATTACTGTACGCTAGACATCTCCCACCCCTCTGGTTTCCTTGTTCCCTACAAGCTGGCTGCCTGAAGGGGAGATTCCCAAGTGGGGCCTGTAGCTATGGCATTGCCACAGCGTGGCCCCACTCTGCCCTCTCTTGCTGGGCTGTTACACAGCCCATCCCATTACTGCCCTTGCACTGCTGCAGGTAACAAGAAAGCCTTTGCTGTCCCACTGCAGGTAAGTCACAAACAGCAGGAGGAGACAGGAGGATCAGGAGGACAAGTATCTATGAAAAACTAATGCTTTAAGTTGACAAAGGGAGATGCGCACCTTGCCAGATCATAAGTGCAGTGGCCAAAGAGTGTGGGCAGCAGCTGTGTCCACGCTGAGCCAAGCAGGAAGACCCAAGCAACTGGCAAGTCATCACTGCCAAATTCTCTCTGCTGGACGTGATCCTTCCTGTTATTTTGATGTAACTTTGAGATGATGGTTTATCAAAGCACTTTTTTTTCTAATCTAACCAAATTAGTTTCATCTGGGTTCCCATCAGATGTGTCACACATGGCTTTGACCAAAATAACCTCAGTAGATTGTCACGAGCTTGCTTAGCCCCAGGATACCTGGCAGCTTGATTTCTCTACACTTTTGCTAATGGAAGAGCTGGCACATGCTGTCTAAGGATTATGAAGGTATCTAAGCAGCAAGACTTTTTATTTCCCCTGCAAATTGACAAATAAATCATCTATGTAGTCTGAAATGCTTGCAGAGAAAAACAAGAAACGCCAGTAGATTCCAAATTTTTTCCTAACAGTTTTAATAGAACAAAACTAGTTTTACTACTGAAAATCAGAAAATAGTTTCATTAACACTGCAGCCAACTTTTTTAAAAACACAATTACTTTTGAGGTAGACAGAAAATAATTATTTGGAACGAGTCACATAAATTGTTTCTCTTCAGCTTGGTACTGACTTATTTTCACAACAATGCATTTCAGACATTGTTTTTTGAAACATAAGTCAATCATGTAAAGAGCCTGTCAAATTCTACTTTATTAATTATTCTTACTAATGACAAAATTGACTAGGAGCTTGAAAGAGGAGCTGTTATTTAAACAATTTCTTCCCCTTCCCCTTCAAGCTCACCATTCTGGGTCTGATCCTCCAAACTCAGAGCTTTAACTGAAGTTATACTCTGGATTATATTTTTAGCATAAAAGTGATGAAGTCTTGTCACATTTATTTTTGTTGGTAAGAAGAATATTGGGCCATTCCTAGTAAAACGATTGAGAGTTAATTTATTTTTTCAAACAAAAAGTAAACATTGTATCAGCTTTAACCTCAATCATAACTGCCTTACTTTAAATGCATATGCCATTTGCGTGTACACATTTCAGTTCATCTGTAGTCTAAGCACTTAACTCCACAGGACATGTACTTATGCAGTTACCAAGTCATATAATTAATAGTTTTCTGCATTTTATGGCTGAATAAATAAACACTATAGCTTAGATGCAAACTGTATACACATCAGTTAATGTATCATACTAGTTTAGGACTTGCAACACATTCTACTGATCCTTAAAACTGCAGGAACTTTGCTCCGAATGTTATGAAGACGGTGTACCTTTCTCTGACATTTTACTGTGATCCAGTCTTCATCCTCTTAAAAGTTGCTTGAGTCTTTCACTGACTACAAATAAATTGTCTCTTTTTTTGGCTTGCATGCCTAACTGGGCAATTCCTGCTTCGCCATGAATAATGACAAGATGAAAGAGACAACGTGGTATGAATTGTGCCTTGGTCCAGCTGGGAAGAATGGAAGCCATCCCACAGAACAGGCTCTGGAATACACAAATAAAACAACATGCCAAAGAGAGGAAATACACACAGGAAAGCTGCCAAGACTGTGATATAATGTCTCTGATTAGCTGGATTCAGGTCTGTACCAGGAAAAACACTCACCACGGAAACTGCAGTGCACAGAGCATGTGCTCTCACAAACATGGATCACTTGAGAGGGAGTGCCCTGCTCCAGGACAGATTTTCTCCCTGGCGCCCGCAGTTCTCCTGCCAGCGCCATGCATAGTCTGTCCCGGCCATGCAGGCTGCCCTGCTGCACCCAGACTGGGAAACAAAATTTGAAAGCTCTGCAAGTTAAATAAGTTTTTGCATGTACAGAAAAATTGTCAAATTAGCGAGATGTAGAAAAGGGAATATAAGAGAAATGGGAAACGGGATAGCTGAAATCGTGAGCTGAGATTGTGAATCCTGGTGTGGCTCAGGGGCTGATAACGGCACCCCGGCAGATGGTGCTACGATTTCACATGGGTCAGCGGCTGTCCCGAGACCTGGCCAGCACCAACCTGGATGAGAAACAAGGGAAGATGCCTTCATCCAGCATCTCAGAGCTCCTCCTGCATCTTGAGGCTGGAAAGAGTCCCCCCAAAGCCCAGAAGCTGGCCTAGCACCTCTGTCATCCTCTGTTTGGTGGGTTCATCATCCTCATCCGGGGCACCAAGGCATCGATGCCTACGCTGTACCTGCTAGATCACACCAGGTTTTTGGCTTGCACTTAATTGAATCCCTTCACATGCATGAAATCAGTGTTCACCATTCACAACAGCTCTGTCCCTACACAGTGATGGACAGTACATACAACAGGATGTCTTTTCCACTCATAAAATCTCTTTTTTAGAAGCTGACATGGTTTCAGCTGAACTGAGATACAATTTATTTCAGCTGACTTGGTAATTATTGAAGCATTCCATTTTAATTAGGATGATAGTTAATGAAATCTGCCATAAAATAGTTTGTGGGTTTTAGTCTTTGTAAAAAAACTTACAAATATATAATAGATATAGAGAAACAAACAGGAACAGTATACAATGCATTGCTATATTCTTTCACACCTAATCAAGCTTATATATCAATATAACTTGACGGTGGCAGGATGACAGACTCATTTCTCCAATGAACTGTTTTCTTCTTATAAGGCAAAAGAAGCACTGCATCTGTATGAGATCATCTAGAAAAGTCTTCCTTCCTGAAAAATACTATATTCTTTCTTGTTGCCTAGCTACGTGCTGCTGTTACCTTAGAAGGCTGTAGATTCAGCTGAATGATTCTGGTGGTGCTGATGTGCTTGAGCAGGGGAGTAATGCAAATATATAACCCTTTCTTTGGTAAAGATTATGAAAGAAAGGGGTGAGTGTGAAAAGAAAGAGCCTTTGCAGAAAAACTATTTACTGTATTCATCATATTCTTTTTGACATTAATTGTTGAACAAAGACCCTTTTTCCCCACAGCCCTGGGTGCATGAGCAGGCAGTGAAATCAGAGTTGATGCTTTTGACGTGAGAGTCTGATGCCAAGGAAGCGTTTGCCTGGTTCATGTTAATTACTGCTGTGAGTAGTGTAGAGAAGGGAGAAGACTGTCAAGGCCTGATTCTGATCTCATTTCCAAAACTGTAAACAGGCAAAAATGCCATGAAATGCAACCAATTTGCTGAATTTTGTTACCACCAGAGAATGGGATGATCACTGAGTCCTTCTTTGAATATAAGTAGCTTTGATGATTTGGAAAATTAAGAAAGCCCACTTAAAATGCCTAAGGCCCAAGGACTTACATTGTAATGTGCCTGTCAAAGAAACCTCTGACAGGGAACTCTGCCCTCAAGCATGAGACATGCAGAGATTGAGAGCTGAGCGATAGTTCCCTGGCACTTCCCCAATGTGATCAGCAGCTCAGCATGCCACTGCCTCGCCGAAGATTTCAGTACACTGGTATTCACTAGATGTGGGAAAGTCGCTTGTGGGAGGAATAAGATGAAGGGGGAAATAAAGTTATTTCTTACCTGCTTCACTGTAACTGGTTTGCGTGTAGAATGTCCTTGTTATGCGTCAAGATTTTGCAGTTTTATCTTTAGGACTCAGAGACTTTTAGCACTGGAGTTTTGATTCAGCTTTTTCTAGTTAGGGCTGGCTTTGAAATTAAGATCTGCATTTGCTTTCATAAAATAGTATTTTTCAAGCCCACTGTCTATAATCCTTTTTATATAAGGTACACACTTCATACCATTCTATTACCTCAGTCTATGCTTGTGCTTGCTCTCTGTATTTTGCCATGAACCTAGATCCTGATCATTTTATATTTTTTTGAGAGAAGGTGGTAGATAATGAAGCATATTATGATTATCATAATTATTATTACATTCTTTCTCAAGAATAAAATCAGAAAGAACTTTGACAATTTAAAGTGAACATAAGAAAGTTTATTTGATTCCAGTATAATTCTACAATAAGAATTTTGGAGGTCTTCATCAGAATATCTTGTATAGAAGCAGAAGCAAAGCAGGAAATGAGACATTTAAAAGAACCAGAGATGCCTATTACAGCTATGATGCAAATGTGGAATTTGCCAAATTCAGCACATTCCAACTAGACAAATTCTGAGTTTCTCCTGGAACAGATGATAACATCTCTCACATCTGAATTAATACACACTTTACACGAACAATTCCATGACATCACTCACCACAGGAGAAGACACCACAAATTCTGCACTGGGTTATAAAGAAGTATAAAGCCTGTCTAATTCAAATTCATAAGTGTCCCCTGTGACTGTGAGTTTTTGTCCCTGCTTCAAGCTTTCATTTGTTGAAAAGAAAGGGAAATGGAGTTTTCCCCACAAGGGAAACAAGAAGACCTTGCAAAAGAGCAGCTATGCGTTAATTCTGGTCACCACCACTCCCCACCAGGAGCCTTATATAAGGTGCAGCGATTCTAAGCATTATAAATGCACATTTGGACACAAAACTAAAGTTCTCTGTGTAAGAAAAAGCAGATTTAAAAAATCCTGGTCCTTTTTTCTTATCTAGTACATAGAAGAGGGCAGCACAGTTAAAGTTTCACTTTATATTGCCACAAACATTATAAATTGTGTTTCTGTCTTACATCTTTCCCTCAGTGATGGACCTATGCGACTTTGCGACTGGAAGCGTGTTGGTCATTTCCTCAGAGGACCACGGGTCTGCTCCTACTTACTGCTTTTCACTGCAAGGAGATTTTTCCTTGTTCACCTGTCATATTCATGGAAATATCTACAGTATGATGACTTTATCCAGATTTTCAGACCCCACATACCCAGATCTTTCCTTTGATACCTCTGTCGTGTTGAAATGTAAGCAGCACCTTGTCACCGGTGCAATCTGCCGTGCTCCCGGCACCCTCACTGTCACTTGTGACAGAGAAGTTTTCCCTTACAGTTACACTTTCCTTCTACAAGTTTCTGTGCTTTTTTCTGCAGTACTATGTGGAAGATGCCTGCTAACAGGCAACTTTTGAAGACATTGTCCTGCATGTGTGTGGGAGAAATGGACTCTGCGGGTTACCAAGGGCAGCTTTAGGCTGTTTTCTACCCAACTTCCTGCCTATTAAATCCTTAGTTCCTCAATAAAAGAGAGTTACAGTAGGTCCATGAAAATGTTACTCAATGCTCAGTTGACAGCGTAAACAGATGCTAGGAATTCTCAGGATTAACAAAGCAAGCAGAAAGCATCACTGTCCACTGTGGAAGTCCATGGGCACATGCAGTTTGAGTAATCTGTGTTTCTAATCTGTGTGCTTCTTGTCCCCTAACTTCTAAAAAGATATATTTGAAAAGATACAGAGAAGGGCACGTAGGGATCATGTTTATACAAGGAGTGACTGAATACTCTAGGTTCCTCAGCCGAGAGAGGTAATTACTGAAGAAAGCTATAAAATCATTATGAGTATGAAGAAGACATGAGGGAAATCATATTCTCTGCTTTACAATACAGTAAACAGAGGTGTTGCAGGATATTGAAAATCTACATGGGTTAAAAAGCAATTAGAAAAATATGCAGAAAAAACCACATGAAGGGCCTCTGAACAAAAGGAATACTTTTAGCCTGGCAGTTGTAGCGGGGGGGAGTTTTAATTGTGTTTATCATGCTCTTATTGTCCATTCTTCTTTAGATATCTGCTACTGACAGCTGCTGGAAACTGGCTGTAAATTGAGTCTGACCGAGTACAGCTCCTTTAATTTGTTATTGTAAACAGATTCATTCCTCTTGCCAAGAGCTACTGCTGGCAAACAATAAATCTTCCATTTACAATTTGTTTCCTTACCACTACCTACTTCTTAGTAAGACAGACAGACAGCCATTTACTTTGCCCACTCCTTAAACCAAGTATCTGTTGCAATCTGTAAATTCAGAAACCTTTTCATGGTATCAGACTTCCAGATATTTCTTGTAAGGGGCCTCTGAAATCCACACTAAGGAGTATACATCCCACAGGAATTGTAACAGGATATTTAGCATTCCACTCATGGACAGATGATGTACGTCATGCACATTGGCCATGACAGGTTTACTACTGAAAAAGAGGAATCAGGGGTGATAAAAGAAAATAATTATGGAAATATCTTAGGTCATGTTCTGATTTTACTCCAAAATTGAAATGCAATAGGAGCAAACAGCTGATCACATACAGTACGTGCTAATGAGTCCGTTCCGCAGTGACTGAGGAAACTAAAGGGGTATCCAAACTCTGGCTCTTGTAGCAGGGTATAGCGCAAGCAGTTACCATGCTGCTAAGAAGTAAACCCGAATCTGAAAAACTAAAAATCAGTGCAAATTTGAAGTTAGCCTGAGAGAGAATGCTTTTCCCAAGTATATTCTAACAGGATAGTTTACTAATAGGGTAGTGCACTCTGTGAAAAAGAAGTGGGGGAACTGAACAGGCAAAAATGAAATTAGATATGCCACTTGTGCAACTTATTTTTTTCAGAGCAATGATTCACCTGGTTCAGTTGGTCATGAGGTTATCTAGAAGTTTTTGAGCTTAATCAAAGCAGTGAGAAATTCAGAGCAGCAGGAAGATGAACCACATTTCCAGTTATTCTTATCTCAAGTTATTTTTTGCACTCTTTTGCAAGAGTTTCAGAAAGACAGAGGCCTTTGCTTTATGTTACAAGCAATGGACTGAAAATTTACCTATTTTATCATTTTCTACCTAAAAAATGCAAACAGTACTACATTCTTTTGCAGTGTCTATCAGTGACCTGTAGAATTTCTGGTCTGGAGCTGAGAGGAAGCACAGTAGCTGTGAGAGGAACCAACTTCTGATTAACTTTGTAGATATAATAATGGATTTAGTTAGGTTTCTGCTTGCATTTCCCCCTTGGCACTCAATGCGAGCTTTCTAAGCTATGTCGATTTCTATCGACTCCAAAGCTCATATTTCTCACGTTATTGTTGCAGCCCCAATTCATGGCTACCACTATTCAATCAAAAATATGACCTGTCATTAAATGCAAGAGTAATTACGAGAAAAAGCATGGCTCCTTGGCGGAAGGAGTGTGCTGCCCTCTCTTGGGAATGTCCAAATGCATGTTCAGCATGGATGCAACATTTATCAGGCCTTCCAATAAAAGAGTTGGTGCTAAGGCTGAAAGCTCCACCATTTCCTACAGTTACTCGTACAGTTCAAACTATATCCTACTTTTAAATCCCTATATATTAACTGCCAGATAATGCAATATACCATCTGCTACACATGAAAAAGTCTAATACGTATTTGCATACAACCCACAGACTGAACCAGTTTGCCCATACCTGTTCAGCACACACTAATCTGTGATTTTAAGGATGATGGCGAGGAAAACTTGACACCACATTTGCACTATATCCTACTTTTTGTAGGATAAGGAAAATGTGGGTTTTTTCTCATTTCCCTGTACCTCCACCTCTCTTGCTTAGGTTAAAAAAACCCAACACATT
This sequence comes from Fregata magnificens, assembly GCA_013389945.1. Taxonomy (NCBI): domain Eukaryota; kingdom Metazoa; phylum Chordata; class Aves; order Suliformes; family Fregatidae; genus Fregata; species Fregata magnificens. The sequence continues at coordinate 53,104 of WAAD01000962.1, read as the reverse complement.
TCCTACTGCTGCCTCTGTCTCTTCTCTCACTGGCCTAAGTCTGTCAGTTCTGTAATTAAAATAATAATAAATACTGCTATTTCTTTTTTAGTCCAGGTATTTGGAAGGTAGCCAGACTCCTGCTTCTGCAGGAGTAATGCTTCATATAACTTGGCAAGAACAGACCTTTGTGGATATCTCTGCAGTTTGTATAGAAATAACTTCACCCACATAATGGATGATTAATTAGACTTGAGGCAGTGCAGATGAGTTGAAAAGTAAGGAAAGGAGAAACCCACAACTTCCAGCGTAGAGCCACGCTGAGAACATTAGTTTCTCCCAAACCTCACTGCTGCTAATCCAGTCTTTGGGCTCTTCAAAATATTTCTATTATTCCTAATCAAATGTAAAACAATTCCAACGTAAGACAGCAGCAAAAGCAAAAACTGGAATTCAGTGATAATATTAATTTGATGTAAAAAATATAAATGCTATTTATAATATGGCATTTGACCTTGAACAAACACTGATGAGGTAGAATCACATATAGTTAATTCAACCCGCCAAATCCTGCTTTTTTATCTGAAAATTCAAAGGGGAGGAGGTTAGGTGTTAGGTTATACATGCGTGGTTATCACTGCACCCCCTGCAAAGTCTGTGCTTGTCATTTAGACCGTGAAATACACTCTGCACCTAATATAGCATAAAGAAACTCCAGGCACAAGCTTAATTACCCCAGGAATAACTGGAAACCCAGGATTGGACTGCATGTTTTACATTTTCCATATGATGAAAAGTACTCAGGCCAAGAGAGTGCACTGGAAGTGAACACTGACGCTTCTCAAAAGCTAGAGGAAAACTGAAAGGGAAAAAAAGGAGGCAGAGAATAAGAAAGGAATGAGATAACAGAAAAAAAGAAACTGGATATTCTACAACAGTAAAATACAAACAAAGGCACCTTAAGTGAAAAGCATATGAAATAAGGAAAATGAAAGTCACACGAAGATGAAATGAAACTGAAAAAAAAAAGTAATCCCTTTTTAGAGAGCCTTGTGCTCAATCCCACACAATATAGGACATCAGCGTTCCTTTCCTTCTAAGTCTCAGATCAAATTCTTCAATGAGAACCACAGGGGACACACCACGGATGCTGGGCAGCCAAGCAAAAGTGAAGCTTTTGGATTGATTCACAAATGGGAGGTTACGGTGGCTCCACCAGGATCCCAGAATACCCTGATAATTAGGATGTAGTTGACTGGGGTCCCTGAGATGAAAAATGACCCAGTGCTTCTGGCCTCATCAGAATTTACTTGTTACTTTTGTTAACCTATATCTCCTCATGCAGCGAGGATCTGGGTTAGACAGCAGCCCCTGGGCTGCAGCTCTGCTGCTGGTTATATGGCCACAGCCATTGCAGGGGACAGGCACCTGAATTGCTCAGGAGTCACCCGTGACTCAAGAACCGCAGATGGTACCACTGCTACCGTGATGACCTCGATTCAGTGCACTTACAATCTGCCACGCAGGCTGGAATGGACTTTTACTCAACATTGGTAGACTCTGTGGCTGGCTTGATGTAAAATCCAACAAAATTATAACATTTCCAGTTTCCATTTCAATACATAAGGAATAGTATATTAGGCTTACTAAAAATATCAAGTCTACAGTATGTGTTGGAAGCACTCATTTAATTAAAGCAAACCCTAGACCAGTAGAAGCTAGAACAATAGAAAATAAGAGTAGAAAAGCAAGACATTAAAATCTATTTTAAACAGAAATAAATTACAGTTAATGAATCTGCTAGAAGCACAGTCACACTGAAGTGGAAATGGAGGGCAGGTGAGAAAGGAGGCGGTCTGAAAATCCTTCAAAGAAACTAAAAAAATCAGCATTTCAAGCCTGTGGTCTCATATGCACCCCACTGAAATCAGCAGCTGCTACAGTAATGTATATGAATATATATCAATATGAATACATCTATACATCTAATATGACTACATAGCAATAATTAACAGCAAATAGAATTACATGCTATGCGAAGAAGCACTTTATGTGTTTCAAGTAATTAACCTGAATTATCTGTTAATTCCTTCCAACTTCACAAAACAGCTAGACCTATTAAGATCAAAGGAGATAAACCAGCTACATGACCCCTGTGATCTCCCCCTCTCTCTGCTTCCAGGCACCAATCCTGCGGCGGATGGACCTAACTGCCTTGGCACAGCGCTCCTCTGTGCAACTTGTACTCATCCCTCTAGGAACAAGTGAAGCCCCGGGGACCTAATCCAAGGCCATCTCACTTTCCGCTAAAGGACAACTCACAGAACCCAGTGCCAGATCCCGAGTAGTATCCTGTAACCGTGGTGGTATTCTATAATCATTAATTCATTAGTTGTACCTGGGTGCTGGCACAAAACAAGTATTTGCCACAGAGTCCTGAATTTTTTGTATGATTTCTATTAGCTATTATTTTATTTTCAGTCACTTTTTCTGCTGAAACACTGTTCTCTCAAGATTTTTATTTGGCACTTTTACATATGCCTTTCCTGTTATTTTTTGGCTAGCAAGGGGTCTCTCTTGCATTTACATCGTCAAAATATTCATAATTATCATCAGCAAAAGGCCAGGAATAAAATACGGCTTCTTTAAGTCCTGTCAGTGAAACTCCCATTTTTAGTTTGGTTCCAGTCAGTAGTGCTATATGTGGCACAAAAGTGGCACTGTATCTTTGATTCTGATGCTTCTCAGATTTCCCTTCTTTCACACAGAAAAGAATTAAAAATACCCCCACTTTATATGTCAACTTCTAAAGTTTGACCCTGACACACAGTAAAGGCATGCAAGAAAGACTGGTCCAAAAGACTTCTAAACCCACTCAGAATATTTTCAGGTGAGAATTTTAAGCAGAAACATTCAAATTTTTAAAAAGTTAACTGAAGACAAACCATTTCTGGAGTGTATTTACATAATTAACTGTATATAAATACAGATTAATCAAGACGGTTTGGCAGATTCCAGTTTATCCAAGTTAGGTAATCCCGGTGTACTTCAAATGCTAACCATAATTTAATATTTAATATTTAATATTTAATTTAATAATATTTAATATTTAAATGTGATTTAAAATGCTCGCCAGAGGTTTATAATTCAGTTCAGTTAACTGAAGCACTCACTTCATTTCACCACCAGACTCTGACTATTTAAACTGACAAGGCTATTTTGGTTGCTATTTTATGAGACAGGCAGAGAGAACTTGCTGCAAGCAGTCAGTGATCTTTAACCGCCACATTAACACTTCAAACTGTAGTTATCAGGGCGAAGAGGCCAAAACCACCCCAAAAGCACGGACTGGAGAACTGTAATCAGCTCCCGAAAATAACAGAATATTCACTCAATTTCATAGGAAAAAATATCGATTCCCTGTGGCCCCTCCCTTCAAAGTATTTTTCACGTTTATCTTTGTCGCAGTTCAGTAGCCTGAGAAGTTTAACGTGTTATAAGAAAAAAGATGTTTCTGAGCTGGTATGCTATATTTTATTGGCTATGCATAGCCCAATCCCACAGATTCTTTTCCTTCCCTTACTTTATTCCCTACATCTATAACTTGATTTCCATCACCTCCCTATCTCTTGCCTTCTTTAGCCTTGTTTCTGCAGCTGATTTGTAAACCCTTAAGGTTTCACGAGCTTGATGGCAACTATCCCTACACAGAGTCACAGGGATTTTCCCGTACTGATCAGGCTGTAATCTTTTGGGAGCAGGAGCCAGAGTTATTTTGGCTGCAAAATGTCTAACACGTTTCGGTTGCTAGGTGAACAATAAACTGTATACACGATGCTTAGGTGAGCCGTTCAGAATACAAGTATAGTTATCTGGTTAGTCGTTTCTTCACCCGATCACACGGCAATGACTGTGCCACTTAGGAGATAAGACTTTCACTGTCTCACTTCGCTGCTCAGGTGAAATCAAGAGAAGAATTTGACCTTTATGTTTTATATCGGCCTCTTAAACCGTTAGCACCACATGTGGACACACGGGCAAGCTTACCGTGTAAGTGCAACACCTAGCACCGGTGCTTTACTCATAACCCGCTCCTAAACACTAAGTAAAGCAAGCACGAAGTAATGCAAATGTTGCAAACGTGAAAATATTTTTCCTAACGCTACTGTAGACACCAGGACTAGACTTAAACTGCTGGACAACGACATAGAGCCTAACAAGCCGAGGAAACCTATCTGCGTACAACACGCGCTCTCGCACGCAGGGCTGCGGGTGGAAACAAGCGGCACCCGTAGCAAATGCTGTCTGCCATCCCACCCGGGGGAGCGTCAGGGAAGAAAAGTGTCCCGGGCCGGGCAGGAGCAGGGACGCGGGGCAGACCCCGCCAGCCTGGCCGCACAGCCTTTCACTCGCTACCCCTGACGGTATTTCCCACTGAAACGCCCCATTACTATTCGGCGTCCACCCCTCGCCTCCCCACGGCGCTCGCCCCGCCCGGCCGTGCCGCGGCGCCGGAGGATTCTCCGCGACGACGGGAGGGGAGCCCCGCCGCCG
>WAAD01000962.1:5671-44604 GCA_013389945.1 Fregata magnificens | reverse complement strand
TATTATTTCCTGTTATAATAAACTGTGCTTTTCTCATAGTATGGATAAAGAATGAGAGCGCAGTATTTTTATACTGACCTTTTTTCACTGTATAAAACATTATACACAGACTATGCAGAATTACACGTGATAAAGTTCTGGAACAAGATGAATCCAGAATATCCTGTATCCTTTTCTTTAATAGACAGTTTCTTTAAGAAGCAAACCCTGCTCTCATGAACACTCTACTTCAACAGCTCATATTGGGAAGGGGTGCCTTGACCCTTCATATTGTTGTTTATCTTCAACCTGGTTCTTGTCTGCTCTGGCAGGAACAGGCCTCTATATAATGCCTTTAGTTAGATAGATGTCTTGTGTCTGTACTGATAAATTGAAGCCTGCAATGTTCTACTTTTTCAGTCCTCTCCTGGCTTCAAGGTCTTGTGTTACAGCCAATAAGCAAACACGGGGATTTGGTTTTAATTTATTTTATTTTCTGGGAGCAGTGTAATTTTCTAATCTTCTGGCAAGCCTGTAGATACCTTCCAGTGGTTTCAAGAAGTTCAAAGCAGGCTGGCAAGGCTGTTTGAAAGAATTATAGGCTTCAGTTGTGGTATATGGTGGCCTTCAGTGCTGTTAAAGTTTTCATGTTGATTTTACTGTGTTATAACTAATGTATTTCCATAATTTTTCCCTATTTGCTATTCATGAAGTTAAAAAGCAATCACGTCTGAAAAACTTGGACATATTGTATTTGCTTTATAAATTCCTCTTCATAGGATACATTATCTTTAAATTCATCCATAAACTCACTTCTCAAAACCAGTAAAACATACGCTCCTCTGTCTCTTTCTACTGTCCCTGCCTGAGTCCAGTTCTTTAGATTGTTCCAGCTGCCTGGGAGCTCTTTGTCTATGATTTTATAGGGGCTGACCCTTTCCATACAGCAGGCAAACTGCATTAGCTGTTACACCTTATATTGAGCTTCCGCAAGCTCAGACAAACAACTCTCCATTGGGTTAGTCTAGTGCTTGGGCACTCATCAGGGAACAGTTAGTCCTGGGGGAAATCACATCTGATTTGTGTAGGTAATGCTCTGTAGAACTAGTGTCTCCTGATGTGCTGCTGGTGGACCTAACTGGTTAGATGCACAGTTTAGCATATGTTGCTGGTAACAGGTCACATTTCTTAGGAAGAGAGGTGTTTACTTTGTGTCCTGAGTGAAATCTAAAGTGTAATTCCATCCTGCTGCCAAAACTCACATTTGCCTGATGATACATTTTAATTGGATTTGGCTTTTTTTCACTAGCCTTGCTTCCTGGCAGACTGTTATCACTGGAACACCTAACCGCTGTCAGAGTATGGCACCAGGCGTCTATTTACATGGAAGCATTTAACTGTCAACACCAAAGCAATTGCTCTAGACCTGAAAACTCTACAGCAAGAGTGTCCAAATTTATGTGCATAAATTTGGCACATACCTATTCATGCACATGCTAAAGTTACTCACAAAACTACATGGTGTTCCCTGTACGTTTGCAAAGCTTCTGTCTTTTAGTTGTCCTGTGCTTTCAGAATGACCAGGAGAGGACTGACATGTTTGATTGACTTGTGAGATTTAATTCTGTCCATAATAAATACAAGGAACAGGATGCAAACCCAGAGTTTAAGATAGTGCATTTCACAAAGTACAAAATGTTACAAAGATGCGTCACTTAATGCTGCAACATAACTGCAGCTGCAAAGCCTCTTCAAGGTCATGGTTAACAGCTGTGCTTTTTGCACACTCTGACCTACAAATCAGATGTTTTACTGTGTTCATGAATTCAAAGGTTAGGTTTGGAAAACTCTTAAGCCTAAAGTATTTCTGAGGTGCTCTAGCACGTTGCTAGAGGTTCATTTAAAGTGTGGAAAATAATTTGTATTTTGAAAGCATGTCATATAGGACACTGTGAGAAAATAAACTCTCTATCACTCTAAAGAAACTTGGGCTAATCTATAATGTGTTCTATCAGTTAATATTGTACAATAAAATACTTATTCAAATCCTCATTATACTAATTTTCTCATTCATTTGTTTGTACAGGGATTAGCATAATTCAGCCATGGTTCATGAAAAGGGGGTGGCTTTTTTGTTATTGCAGCTCTGACAATAACCTGCTCTAGACCAAGATCATATTCTATGCTATAGAAGTATTACCATGAATACTATTTTGTAGAAATTTTATAGCTCCTGGAAGGTTTTCTACCCAGAAAAAAATTAATTTATTGGATGTCATTTAGTGGAATTTCCAAGCAGACTTTTTGGAAGTACATGTTCAACACCAGCCAGAAGTCAGTAACAGGCACCTAACTGACAAATGCTTCTGAAAATCAGCCTTTTTCAAAAGGTTATTTGTATCCTCAAGCATTTGAAAGTCACCTATAGGTTTCTGTAATTTGAGATATTTTATTGGTATGGATACTCAGATTCTTGTCATTAATGGAGTGAATCTATGTCATGTGAAAAATCGTGAGTCCCAGACAGCGGTGTTTTCCCAAATTATTACCAGAGTAGAACAGAGTATAAGGGGTAACAGTGCTGTGAGTTTTCTTATTTTTTGCCGATGTACATCAGTTTTAATTCAGAGGGACAGTTCACACAATCATTTAATCTTTGCTGCCTTCACTACTGCTGCCAGCTGAAGTTCCTATTACTGCTAATCGTGGTGGTGGATTTCGTGTTGGCACAAATCCCTTTGGAACAGCTAGTCATTAACAACTACAGTGGAAGGACATTGCCTTTTATATGCGACACATATGTTAGGTAAACAAATCAAAGCCTCCTCTGCTTGCTATTGCTAAACTAGCTCCTGTAAATTCTTCACCATATGAAAATTGTGAAGAAAATCATTCCTCCATCTGCCAAAACCACAAAGCGTAAAGTCATGTCACATAAATATAGGTGAAATGTTAACTGCTGGGGGAAGACTTAGTATCACCAAAAATATAGTTTTACTCAGACGTATTTTCTCAAAATAGGACTAGAAAAAACAGGGCATGATCTACATAGTAACATTGCATAACATCACTGTTCTTTACTGAAAAGGAAAGTATAGTGAGTTGACAGTGATTAAGAATCCAGTACATGATAAAAGATTGCTAAGACGTAGTCTAAAAAAAGTGGGGTAATGCTTACTTACATTATGCTGAAATTTGCTTTAGTACTCTTAATTTTATTCAGAGGCAACGTACAGGTTTAATTGCAGGTACATCACAGAGACCTCACTGAATCTGCAGTCGCAGTCAAAGGTGATGCCTGTGCATTCCAGGACCACCATTTAATTTATAATTTACCACATGATCTCTAGCATTATAATGGACAATTTGACTCCCTCTTTGCATGAAGGAACATCCGAACTCCAATACTGTTGAAGTTATTAATTTCTAAATATTGAAATAGAAAGTTATGTCAACTATCCTTGTGCTCTATGACATGGATGGGGAACAGAGAAGTAAAAGATAAAAGAGAGAACAAATGCCCATTGCTTATCTGCAAAGATTTCTCTAACCCACTGTTCAGAATCCAAGGAGGAACAACATTGTTTAACTTAAAAATGTACTAAGGATTCTAGCACTAGAAGGTAGGAAGCAGGCTAAGAAATTTACTTCAACACTGAGTTCTTCAGCAACAAAATAGTGTTAATTATGTACCACAAAAATGTTCTGGCCACTGGGTAAAATGGGCAGTGTATGTTCTAAAGACTGTCCTCTCTCTTGTTCTCTTTTTTCCCCCCTATTTATAAATGTGCAGTCTGAATGAATCATTGGAAACCAATTAGGAGCCTACAGATTTTTTTCTAATACTTCCCATATTTACCACAGGAGCTGAAGAAAATATTAATCTAACCTAAATTTAACAGATTCAGAGGCTGAGATCAATAGAATACATTTGAAAATATTAATTTTCTCACCCTCCTAAAAAAGCTCCTCTGACATCCAAAACAGGGACTGGAGAAAGGACAGGATTTGGAGAGCAAGTGCTCCTGCTCAGAATAGTCTAGTCAGACCCATAAAAATCTCCTCAGTTTGTTTCTGGCAGTAAGTCTCACTTTCATCAGCCTTATTACATAAATAATTACACTACTGTTAGGCTTTCAGTCCCACTGAAGGTTGTGACCCTTACTTTGGGAATGACAGTTTTCAGTTCAGTAGATGCCTTGGCAGAAGAACAGTAATTTTTGTCATGTCTAAATTGGATTATTGTAATGCATTATGCTTAACAAAGAGCTTTCAGGAGCTCCAGGTAGTAGGAAATATAGCCATGTTAATTAAACTGGCTAGGTCAAAATGAGCACATAACTTCTGTGCTCAGGCCTGGGTTCCCATATGTTTTTAGGTGAATTGATGATCTAGAAAAGCTGTAAATAGCATTGGACATGACTAATGTTGAAAATGCTTCACTTTGTTGCATGTTTCTTGGCCGGCTACAAAGCTTGTTGAACTCACTATAGTCAGCAGTATTGCTTGATTTTGGACTGCTCAACAATAACAATCTTTGCATTTCTTAATTGCTGGTATAAAAGTATTCAGGTATCTTATTACAGGTATTCAGGCCACAACAGTTTAGTGCGTTTGACACTGCAATGGTAACTGCAAGAGATCACACCCTACTCATTACTCTTGCAGATCAAGGATGCAAAAAGCATAAAGCAACAGGAATACATCTTAACTGAACTAGAAGATACGGTGAATTTTAAAACCGTGCCAACTTGCGTCAGCTCCACTTCACTACAGGCCTGCCATTGGAATTTATTGAGGAGTGTTCACCGATACCCTTCAATGAAAAGAATAATGTAACTCTCTTTGGATATCAGCCAGGTGCTGAACAACTTTCTCACAGATTTTTCAGCTATGGGTATCTCAGTTGTAGGGCTTTTGTCACACGCTTTTCAAGCGAACTTCAATTTTATCTTTCCAACCTCCATTGTTACACACTGTCACCCTTGCAGCAGTGGCTCAGCAGTATGATGGGAACGGGAAAGTGGTGCTCCTCTGCTGCTGCGTGACTTACTGAAAAACATTAGCTGTCAACAGTTGTAACAAGAACCTGGTCCCCCAGCTCATTGCTTTACATAATATAGTCTAGATAAAAATGTCAGATTTTGCTGCACATAAGTCCCTGATTAAGACAGCATAGCAAATTAAATTACTCTCTCCTTGAATGTCAGGGGTACTGTTGCATTTGCAAGGCAAAAGGGAACGGAAGATTTTTAGCTAATCTGCACATGGAGAAAAAAGAAAAAACTTATGCAATCTGACAGCCACCTCTCACTTTTACCCTATAGTCATTTTTTTCAATGGAAATCTTTTCAGCTATGGAGTATTGTGTATGCTCTTCTGCCCTCTGACTATGCATAGAGTTCTTGGATCTCTATCCTTCCTACCCAGTCCCATAGGGAAAACCTTCTTAGAAGTCTGACACGTAAGATCTCAAGGAAGGCAAGTTAGGTGAAAGATAGGAGCAATAGAAAAGTTTCCATTATTTTGAAAAACACTAATGAAAACATTTTATTCAACAAATAAACATTTCTGTGCAGGGTTTACAAGTCACAGTCCACAGCACCGTGGCAGTCCATTAAATTCAAAAAGGAAAAACTGGTTAGAAAAACAAAGAAGACACAGAACTCATTAGTCTTTATCAAGAATAAGTATTTTCTGTGTTTATCTTGATACTCTGCAGCAGATCTAAAGTCATTCTCTGTAATAAACTGTAAAGAAGTAGACAAAACAGAAACTACAAGACTAGGCTGTTTTCACTCTACTTTTTTGTCATAACCAATAATAAGCTTTCACTTGTGCAAGTAAAGACACTCAATTCATATGTATGATAAATACACAATGAATGCATCTATATGCAGCCATTACCCGCAGAACTGTTTTTCTTTTTTTCTCTTACGTAGCAATTCAAAAGATAATACTAAAAATCTAAGTTAGAGCACAGAAGTGAAATAAACACAAAATAAAGCAGTAGACAGCACTGAGTAAGCAAATAATGCCTCCTGGACATCATTTATTTTTTTAAAGATACGGGACAGCTGAAGTATCCACGCATGTTGGCACAACATCTATTCAAAAGCTGAGCTAATCAAGTATCAGAGCAAAACTCTGAATGCCCAAGTCCTCAAGAACAAAGATTTAGGATGCAAATATGCACCAATGTACCTTCTACCCTCCAAGAGATTTCATCAGCAGAATGTCCAACTCTTTTTAGATCCGTTTCAAGGGTTCTACAAAACAGCACGTTATATTCTAAAAACACATTCAAAACCAAAAAAAGTGTTAAGAGCTTTTCAATGAACAATTTTATACTCAGCCTTCAGAAAATGAGTTGTAAATTAAATTCTTAGTTAAATTCTACAGATCCTGAATTGGTTAGTAATTGGTTCATTTTTAATTACAAGGTAAATAATTAACTAACATGTCTTTATTATTTCACTCCCAAAGTAATGTTCTGCCCTTCAAGAATAAGACAGATTAAGGAGCATTTTCATTTTAACCAGAGAAGTTCAGAGTTCGTTGACTTTCTCTTTTCTGCTGGTTTGGGCATTGACCCCTTTAAACTTACACTGCTCTCACCCATCCCTCCCACCAACGTGAATAAGGAGGTCTCCAGCCTTTGAAGTGAGTCCTGCAGTCATGAGTGTTTTGTCTGCTTTTCTGCTTTTACATTTCTTTTTGAATGACTATACTTAAATATCTGCTAATACAGTATTCATTTGAGGAATATGATGTAGAGCAGATGTCAAGCCCCAAAGAACAAACCACAGACAAATTTTGACAGGAGTGTGGATGTTGTGAATATTGTAAATGCAAATTAGTATTCTGGGTGGTAACTTCAGGTCTTTCTTGACTGAACAAAGATTTTTAATATTCTCCTCATTAAATGTCACAATTTTGTAGGCTTGTTTTTAAGAGTTTTTGAAGCATTCAGGCACTCTCAACTTTCAGTTTTATGCTGGATGGGGTATGTTTGGTGGCAAGTATCAAAAATAAAATTATGTCTATAAAATCACATTTGTTTTACATTGAGTTTTCCAAGATTTTTACTTCAGGTGTCATAGGAAGACTGACTCTATGTCAGCACCCGCAGAAGTCAAATAAAAGACCGAGCAAAAAGGAAAGCATCCGAAATGAAATCTATGTGCAACCTGGTATTTCCATTCAAGGGAGGAGTTGGAGTGCTTATGAAGCAAACCACCTTTGACTTCACTGCTGAAATTGCATATGGGGGATGGAGTGGGTAAACAGGCCAGAGAAGACCTGTAGGTCCAGAAGCAGCATGCACTTTTTGATCACCCCCTACTGCTCCAAACTCTACAGCCAAATGCAGGTGTTCTCAGGTTGAAGCAGAGAAAGGGAGGGCAATCAGAGGAGGAATAAAAGCATCACTTGTACTAACTTCTTGTCTCTGAGCTGCTTCAAGAAGCAACTGCAGCATGGGGATTGCTGGCTTCAGCAAGGATCTGTGCCTGAGGAAGACCGAGTAAAAACTCTCTAAGCTGCTCAAGTAGGAGTTTGTTCTTCCATGCCGTGCTTGGTGGGAAACTTCCTGCATCCCAAAGCATCGCCTCTACCCTTCTTCCTCTCCCCCCACCAAAGAAAGGATTATTTTTAATTCACTGATTATAAAGCTTTCTTTCCCAACAGCAGGATAGAAGTTTAATTAAAACTCCACCTGGTACTAACATAATCCAGCAAAATCCCATCCATTTCAGGGAATCAATCCTTGCTGAGGTTGGTTAACCAAAGCCATACAGTTTAGGCAGTTTCCTGTACTCCTCCTTGAATTTGACTGTATTTCTGTGAGAAAAGCTGCCAAAACCATTCAAATCTCTAAAACATTTTATATGACATTCAAAACAGCTTATTAAGGTCACTTGGTGAATAATGGATGAAGAACATTAACTGCATTTTAATATCTGTGTTTCGCTTATCCTTTGTAATTTCCACAAGGATGAACAGAAAAAAAACCCACCTGAAATTCCTAATACTCCTCACTTCCATCTCTATCTGTATGGCAGAGAAGGCGCAGCAGCTTCAGTGCTAGACGTACACACAGCTTTATAATTCCTTATTCAACTGAGTTCTATTTATGCAAATAATGTTATTAAGATCACAGGACAAATCCTGCTCTTTTCTGAAGAGTCAGCAGATTTAGGCCCTGTTTTTGGAAACACTAACACATGCTTAATGTCAGCAGGGTACACTGTATGTGTAAAATTGAATGAATATTTAAAAGGCTGTTGGTTTGGAATTGTGTTCTTGCTATACTACGGGGAAAACAGAAATAGAATTTGGCATTGTAAGAGTGCCTATGTCATCACATGAAAATGTATGGTATGTTTGCAGGATCAGGATTACATTTTGAAAACAAAATAATTGCAGGGCAATTTCTGTGAGACACAATCACACTGTGGCAAAAGCATGAACAAGCACAGGATAGTTCTCCAAACTAATCAAAACAAAAGCCAAACAATTCCTCTGTAAAATTTCAGGAGCCATAAAAACAAGACAGATCAGATATCCACTACTAGAACAAGAAAGAGGAATTACATTAATCACTAATAAATTCAACCCTGTTTTGGAATGTTCCTAACACTTACAGTTTATCGGTTAAGAAATCATTAAAATAATAAACTTAATGTCACATAGACATAGAACTTTCAACACAGCAGAATGAAGCTAAGAGTTAGTTTTCCAAAGAAAGGGATATAATTCTAACACATAATTCTAAGTCTAAATTCTGCAACTTTATCAAAGGTATAGCTGAAATTTTGCCTAACATTCTACCCATTCTACCTTTGGGAGAGGAATGATTATTTTGGAATCTCACTTCTATTAGAAATTAAGGATCTAGCTATGGAGGTACAGGGAAAAGTTGAAAATGTGAACTAGATGGAACCCAAAGGTTCAAATAAAAGATATTTCTTAAATTTCATAAAATTTCAAATCCTGGCTTGTGAATTTGTGATAAAATTTAAGACTGACAGTATCATGGATCTCTGTCATCTGTGGAAAGCATCCATTTGCAAGTTAGAAAACCAGTATGAACTTGCTTCTGAGCCTTATCTTCTTCTGAGTTACAGCAGAACAAATAAAAAAATAATTGCACTGATTTTAGAAGAGAAGTGGGTTTAGGTTGTGGGGTTTTTTTTAAAGCGATTCTCTATTTCCTCTTTGATAAGAATACTTAAATGAAATGAACCATTAATTTAAACATCCATCTACTGGCTCTTACCCAGAGAAACAACAACTCTTTTTAGATCTAAGTTTAACTGCGTGACATTTTTTATGTTCTCATTAGAAGTATGATAATTTTATTTTAAAAAATAAAAGGTTCTATAAATTCACAGCACAGCACACTCTTTCCTTGTGTCAAGCTTTGCATACAGTAATTAGCTTTTTTTTTTCCTTAAACTTTGTTTGCCATCTTAGCTGTTGAATTCTTAAAATTCTGAAAAAGTTGAATAGATAGATTTATGGTGTAATGTAATCCCACCTTATCTGGAGCGTCTTTGTCTTCTCTACGTCCAGATATGCTTTTTCTTTTTGTGTTGAAACATCAGGTACCATTCCTATACCTTTGCAATACAAGAGAAGAGACCCAAGTACATCTCAGGAATTTTTAAGCCCCAAAAGCAAGCCATCCTAAAATGCCCACTACTTGGATGGTTGGAGCACTGAGTTTAAAGGTGAATATTATGTTTTTTTCACTTGTCTTTCATAACTCAAACCCATTCCAATTTAGTTGAACAAGTGTATCTTGGAATATGGATGGATCTGGATCCACTTGCTCTAGCTTCCAGAATCATTGCTTGATGAGGTTCCTTTTCACTCCCCCTCCACTTCCCTAATGAAAACAGAGTACTTTAGGGGTTTTGTCCTGAGGCTGGGAATAAGAAAAAAATTGAATGCCTCCAAGAATCATGTGGTAGGAAGATGGTTTCCTGCCCAGCCCTGCTGGCAAATACAACGGGTTAAATGCTAACCCTGATGAAGCCACTAAGTTTTCCCTTAGACCTGACTGTAGCCAAGAGCTGTATTTACTCTGTCATTAAAGATGTTGTAACTTGAAAAAGCACAAAGAGGAAAATTAGTTCTATTTTTACATAGATTTTGTACAAATTGGGAAACTATGCAGAGAAAGAATTCAAAACCTGTACCTCATGTTACGTGTTTTGCACAAGAATGTTTTGACAGATGGATGCATTCAGACAGAGACATTAAGAAAATGAACCCAGTAAAGGTTTCCTGATTATTTTTGTTTCCAACATCTTGAATATTTGAATGACTAAATGCAAAGCTATGTTTCTATGTCTGGGAGGCAATTAACAACAACAAATCTGCAGAACACTCTTTCATTTTATTTGAATAAAAATAGAGCAGAGGTCAGAGTCCTACAGAGGCTCCTGCCACACTTTATGCTGCAGAAGAGCTTTATTAAGTTCAAAGGAACAACTTTAAATTAAGAAATTAAACATATGCTGGGGGATTTGGAGAGCTGACCTTCCCCAACTCACTCTCCACACCACCTCTTTGCCAGCAAGTGCACGTCCTGCACCCCAGCCACCTGGCTGACCTAGCTCAAGCCACCAGGGAAGGTAGGGCTAAGGTAAGACCTGGATACTGCTCTCCTGAGAGGTGCCATCCATATTTAAGAACAACATTTTAAAGATGCACAGAAGAATTTATCAAAGCTCTTCTATCACAGCTTTCAACGATTTGAGCCCTCCTGTACAAGCTGATGTGTATTGAAGAATTAATGTTAGAACTAAAACTGATAGACTGCTTTAATAAAGGGAACTTTAATATTGCTCCTTCCCTGATATGCTGACATTTAGACATGTGGTTGATGCTACTTGAACAAAATTCAAAGTAACATGTGCATATATGTATTTGCAGAGCTACTGCTCTAATGACTAACTGTGGTACCAGGACATCCATTGCAGTATTACTCTTCTTTTTGTGTAAACCAGTATTTTTTCCTCAGAATAATTTATTTAAAAGACACCAGGATAATACTGATAGATTAAAATAGTGTCCAGTACTTACATGAAAACAGGAGAAATCAAAACTGTTGGATTTTGTTGCTTTATATCATGGGAATAGTCAATTAAATTTAGTCAATTGAAACAATTTAGTTTATACCAGGGATGTAATTAAGCTGATTTTCTGACACTGAGCCAGGCAGCAGGCATAGCTAGCTTTAAAAATTATTTTTCCACGTATCATTCTTCCACCATTCACCTTTCAGTAAACATAAGCATTTCCATACAGCTCTAATCATCTTTATATTTTCAAAAAATAGTATTTACAATAATTTTTCTTCTTTAATGTTCTATTTTTATAAAATTGCTACTTCCAATTTTCAAGTATAAATGAACTTCTATTTCACCCTGAAATCTTTTTACCTTTCATGGGGATATTTAAATATCAGACTTCACTGATCTAGCTTGTGCCTACAGAACTATCATCAGTCTAGTTTATGGCTAAAATGTTACAATGACTATTCACTACAGCACCAATGACATTAGCGAGCTCATTCTCCTATTTAATGAATATGTGTTAGCTGAGATTCCTTAAAAATGTCTACCCCTTTTAGATATCTCTGTTTAAGACTACTGAAAGCTTGACTGCCTTAAAACATGAATGTGGCTTTTTTAGTTAAAACTCTGAGTCTTAAAAAGAAATAACATTTTATTTACTGTAAATTAAAAAAAAAAATCAGAAACCATGGTAGGTTAGAGTTAGGCCTTTTAGAAAGAAGTCACTGTTTTTTTCCTTTACTCTTTCTTTTGACTTCAGGCTTCAAGAGTAAATTTATGTGAGCATACTTACCACTTGAGATGTGTCAGGCTTGTATGAGGCAATATTTTCCGGAAATAAATTAGCCTAACACAGTAGGATACTTATTACCAGCTGAGAAAAAACAGTATATGGTAGTATTATGTGATGTTATGGGCAGTTTTATATACTCTAAGTGGTATTCTGTAACACAATCTATAGGTATACCTCTAACCTACAAAATAGGTAACCTGCAAAACTTGTCCCTTTTTAATCCTATTATATACAGAAGATTTGAAAATAACATCTGGGGTTTTTTTCCAGGAGTATCGGGAATGATCAGGCTTCCTTTAAATTCTTCTGCTACATACCTTCTGATAAGGCCGAAAGAGGTCTTTACTGGTACTAGAGGAATAAGAATGAGTCTTCCCTATTTCTTGTTTAGGTGTTCTATATTCCTAATTTATTATTTCATATAGGTCATTATATGTATTTTAATAACACTTTGACATATTAATTGTACCTTACTCCGTTAATGTATTTTGAATTTTTTTTTTTTTTGTTATTTCTAAGCAAATCAGAAGATTAAAATCAGGTAAGAAAGTTTTCTAGCTAAGATACGTTATTTCTTTCATTGCATTTCAGGATGTCTAAAATAACTTTTACTGTCCAGCTGCTGATCATTTCCTTTTCAATGCCTGAAAATAGAAGCAGATTACTTCTATTAATAACTTTTCTGTGGCACATATGTTAGGACTCCACAGACTATATATTGTAAGACTCCATATGCAGCATAAAGTCAAACAATACAAGGCTCTGTTAAGAGAAATAGTAGAATGTTGTAATAGATATGGTCTCTGGTCACTGACGAAGACTAAAACAGCATTAAAATTTCCAAATATTTATACCATTAGCATTAAAATAAGGAAATAAGCTTTTAGTTTTAAGTACAAATTTATGACCCCAGCTACTCTCCATTCTAAATATGGAATGTTCCTTCCAATAAAAAAAAATTATTCTATTACTGGGCATAGAAATATTTAAGTTAGCGTAATTTCTTGGATATGATCTCAGTTCACAATGTTGAAACATCCAGTTAAGCTAAGTTTTTAGAGGCATGCTTGACTGAGTATATAAGCCATCATCCTCCTACGAGCAGTTGCCTTATTCATGTGCTTAAAACTGGATGTCTGCTTAAGAAAGTGGGTCAATCATAGCCTAAATCAAGAGTTATTCTATTTAATTAAACTTACACTGCTGTAGGTTCAGAATGAAATTTAGAGGGCCTAATTAATTCTTTACCTCCTTTTTAAATTTTTATGCAAAGTGAGTCTCAGTGTGGAGTCCAGAAGACTCGAATGAGGTGTCCAGAAGACTCGAATGAGGTGTCTGCTGCATCTAGATAAACAAGGTGCAGTGCAAAGGAGGCCTGGGTGTATTGTACAGCATCTTGAGGCATCCTCTGTATAAAATGCTATTTGTGCAGGTTACCTAGCTCCCTTCTCACCCCATTTTCCAGCCATACTAGCAAATGGCAAAGCTGCAGCTTCTCAGTACTGCCATGCAATGCTGACTAATCCACACAAATAACACTAGGTATGACTGGGTAAACAGCAGGGGCAAGCTTTAATTCCAGCTTCTCTGAGCAAGCTGAGGTCTCAGCAAGGCCCAGCTGAATCCAAATACTCAGAAATTTCAGGTGAACAGAGAGACACAGATTCACAGTAATATATCATAATGGGATATCTGGATCGTAACATTGTGATATGACTCTAAGAATAACAGTGGACCAAAAGAGTCCTTTGTACCATAGATACTCTTTCTGGATCACAAAAGATTTGATTTGATTTTGTCCCTAAAGCACACTAGGAACCTGGTCCAGGAGTTTGCACCATGAACAGAAATCTGACTATGATTCTGGAAGAGCTGAGCTCTGTAACCTTATAATACATCTATCCACAGTCAGCTTATTATTGCATTTGTTCTGTAATTAGATATAAAAGGGTGTCAGCTGACAAAGACAATGACCCAGTGAAGTAGAAAAGTACAAAAACAAGGTGATAACACTGTAGGAGATTAATGATGAAGACTTATAAGGGTTCAGATAAATCTCTTGCACACTGACAGAATATTGAACCATACACGTTCTCCCCATTTTGTAGGAGTGAGTTTGTGCTTTGTCACTTTGTCTCACTCAGATACCACACTCTCCAATAGAGGAATATTTATTACCAAAAACGTCACTGACATTTCTTTTAATACTAACGTCTAGGTAGTGACATCAGTACCAAAGAAGCAGGGTCTCCACTTCTTTGCTCTTCAGACATTCTGGATACTACAAAAAGACTTACAAGACTCTTATGAGGTCTTTTCACTCTTATGAAGAGTTATAAGAGCAGCCCATAATTATTCATGCTCTTTTTCCCTCTCCCTGGTGATTCACGATACAGCAAATATACATACCTAAAATTTTTCCTTCTGAACAGTGAATCATCCATACTGTTTTGAACAGACTAATTTTTTCATTGGACTGGCATCATACAAAAAGGTACAGTGTAGAGTCTCATTCAAGAGCTGGTTAAACTCACTTTTCTCTGCATTAGGAGGAATGGTAATGGCCTATGTTTTTATCTCACTGGTTACTATGCACAGAATTGTTAACTCCAGCTATTAAGTGAATAAAAGGAGGCAACTTTTAATTACAATTTTCATGGGATGTCCTATCTTCTTTGTGGGTCCTCTTGATGTAAAGCATATATAGGGACCACATCTTTAAGAAATACTTTTTATATTGGTACACTACTATATGAGAATCAAAAAGTAATGTTAGGCATATCAAGGGCTGATTACATTACATTATTAAATGGGCTAAGATATATTTGTGACATCATTCAGAGTTTTCCTTTATGCTGTTTGCCTAAGATGTAATCTGTGGAAAACGTCAATAATCAAATCATGGAAATGTGACACCTATCAGTCTTCAAGTGTTTTCTGCTTCACCATGTCATCTGATGGTCAGTGATGTTACAAATGTTTTCTACGAGGATGGGGATAAGATTCATTTCTTCCACATGACCTTTATAAGTGCAGTAATCCTGTCACCTGAGCAGCCACCTGTGTAATATGCCTGTCTGTTTAATTACCCTGAGATTTTATTTAGACCTGATTCAAGGTTGATGGTGGTTACTCAGGTAAGCATAAGCCATAAACTTATGCTGAAGCAAAATTTTTCAAAAGTGCAGGAGTATCCATTGTTCAAGTTTTATTGTGACCATCTTTAAACTATAACTCTGTTGCTTGAGTTTATTAAAGAACAAGAAACTTCACTGTACATGGTTCCTGTACCAAGTACTGAGGTCGGCCGAGTAGCTCAGACCATAAACCAACCATATGCAGAATTAGAGATTGGTCCAGAACTCATTCCTTAGCATTAAAAGCAACTCCAGACTAGGGAGATGAGTTCAGATAATCGTGATTAGAAACCTGACACAAAGACATTCTGAATTGCAGAGGATTCAGTGGAAGATGTCAATGATCAGCACTATTCAAGATTAGATCCTGTGTTAGTTAGAGCTTATCCTATCTGCTGCTAGAAACAGTCTAAGCATTTCCTTGAAGTATAGCCAGGTTTCCAGCTATGGATGTCACATATAAAGGGAAGATAAAACATACAATAGTATCTTTAAGTTGTTAACACATGCAAACATTTTTGCTAGGTATTTCACTGAAGTAGAAAACTTAGAGGAATGTACTTAGGGACAACCGTACAAATGAACATGCAGTTATTCTTATTAGAAAGAGGAGAAAGGAGGACTAATGTCTGCTCTAATGCATATTGATCAACTTCAGAACAACAGGACTAACTTTCAGGGAGTCATGCCACAATGAGACTGGTATTGGTTCCATTGCTGTAAAGGGAAGATGTCATCCTAGTATTGCCAGGAAAAAAAAATTAATTATTTGTATTTGGTTTTGTCTGAATTAAGAAGTTAATTTGTCTTTCAGGTTTTTATGTTGTTATCAACAATATATCTCATGAGCAGAAAAGAATATGTAGAGGTACCTGAAAAAATATAGTAGCTCATTCCCACTGTATTCCTTATGCTACCATAAAAACCCACTCAGGACTTCACAGGCATTATGCTCCCCTCATTGTTGCTGTTTAGTAGCCCCACCAAAGTCAATGAAATTAGACCACTGTAGAACAGGTACAAGCCAAACAGATTAACCTGGCTCACCTGCACTACCATAGTCTGGTACCGCTTACAAGAAACCTTTGCAGCATATGAAAAATCACTTTCAATCTTAGCTTGCTATGTGCTTTTTAATTCCTTTTGCTCTTCCAGGCCCCTATTGCTGGTATCCAGAAAATTGAAGAAAAAGCCACTAGTATCAGATAAAAAAAATATAGATTTTAATATATGTCTTCAGCAGCCTCCTTTTTCCCCTTATATCCAGATAAACTTTTATACTAATAGCATTTTTGAAGCAGACTGAGACTAGGAGTTCAGTGTGAAAAATGGACTAGAAAAGCTTTGTTTGGTCTTTATTTACTTAAAAGAATTATCTCGATGCTTAAAACAAGTATTTGGAAAGTGGTTTTCCTCCAAGAAATAAGTCAACAGAAACACATAAGCATATAAAAAAATTCATAGAATAATTAAAAAAAACCCCACAACTCCTGAAAATTTGGACTTGAAAATGTTGCTGTGGTAACTCCAAGGAGTCAACAGTTCATACTCTATTCTATTGCATGAGCTAGGGTCCCTAACAGGGCAATATGCATCCATAAAGCACCAAAGTGTTCCCGCTTCTTACATGTCTTAAGAGTTCCTGATCATTGTGAATCAAAAAAGTAAGATAATAGGGAGGTTAGTTCACAGGGGAGAGGAAAGCTATCAGAGACCCAGAGAATACTTCCTAGAAGGCTCTGAGGGTCTCCAAATATACTCTTTACTACTTAAAGCTGTAATTTTCCATTTTTTAGTCAGCATCTTCATTTTAAATGAAGAATTAGACACACCTAGCCTACCTTTAGTTCTACAATTACTATACTATATAATCTTTGTACAACAAATGATGAAAACCAAAACACAATATCCTGAATTTGTAAGTATAAACACTGTTGACTGGAGCCACTCAGTTAAAATACATATTGAAAACAATTCATACTGTGTACTTCTTTGTATCTTGGGTTCTCATAAGGCACAGAGCAATTTTGGAGAAGGCATCATAATTATTCAAGAAAACAAAGTCAGAGTCCTTTTAACATAAATATTATGCTCCTGCTCAATGTTATCATGGAGCCTGCAAACAAATCAAAACAAATGTCATCGATACTAAGTTTGCCTTTTAATTCCTAACAACCGGTTTGACTTCAGTAACTGCTGTCTGCTAGAATAACAAATGGTCATTCTCCTTCCCACTTATAAGCACCATCTGCCATTTAATAGGTGCTTCAGTGACTCATTAGTCTGTACTTAAATTGACTTTGAACAGAACACCGCCATTTTATTGCTGCTGTGCTTCGCACCACCAGCTAGGACCCTTAAAGTCAATACTGATAATGTCAATATCTTTGAAAACAGTTTCCAGGCTTGTGTAACTGGTGCTGGAACTTTATTTTCAGTCTTAATATTGTTTTCTTCACCTGGCACTTTCTGAATTCATGAGCACACAACATGGTCTAAATACAACTGTACTATTTTTCATAGAGTAAAATTACAGCATATATTTTCAAAGGGGATTTAAAAATGTTTAAAAATTTAAAAGTGTGCTAAAAGTGTTTGGAGTGCACAACTGCCCAACTGCGTGTGCAGAGTTGAGTTTTGTGCACTGAAATACATATGAAATTAATGTGAAAAAGTATTTATAGACATTTTTGATATTGTTTGAAAAGCTACTCAGAAAATATTACTGGAACCTGTTTAATGAACAACTTAAATTGCATTTTGATACCAATTTACCTTCTCCTTAAAATTACTTCCAGGTGCATATATTTCTGTAACTATTCTAGCTATTGAATACAGACTAAGTCCTTAAAGTCATATTGCTAAAAAAAACCCCAGCAGTACAACCAATGTACACTTTCTTTGCCCAAGTCTATAAAAAAAAAATGGGTATTTACACACCCCTTTTCTTTAGTATTTGTAATGTGCTTGCTTGTTATGTCAGGTCTTAAGGACTGTGCTTGGAGATCACTGTGTAGAAAAAACTAAGTAGCCTTGATCTTATAGGGACTACTTGACCAGCTGTTGATATGCAAATGTCTAAATAGAAAATAATTAGCAAATAATACTGATTAAAGAAATGAAGCTAAAATCATTATTCATTGAAAACTAAGCCCACATTATCAGCTAATATCACCCTACCAAATAAGAATTTGCAAATTAAAGAACATGGATTACTCTTACACCTTCTATCCTCCCAAATACAGGAAATGGCCCCACATGCTGGCTAAGAAGAGCTACAAACTTTGAAAGAAAACCACAGGGGCTTACCTATCTCATGGTGACAACTTCATAGACCCCTCTTATTTCTTGAACCCTTTTCATGACAGAATCACATCTTATAGCTTATTCCACAAGTAGACTACACTTCTATAGGTACTCACCCTGAGTCACCTGTCTTCCCTGACACTAATTCAGTCCACACTTAGCAACAAAGTCGCTTTCATCCCCAGGGAGTTTCAATATGAGGTGAGGCCAATTAAAAAAAAAAATCTATAGCTGAAATGTTTGGCTATAGTCAGAATTATGCACTACAACCTCCAAATTAGGGGGTGTTTCTCTGAAGACAGAAAACATGCATGGATCTGGTTACATTAATGTATACTGGTGACAAGCTGAGATGAAGTGATAGACTCAAACATCCAAAAATCCCAATACTGCTCTAGTGGCAATACTAATAAAGCAATACCCAAGCACTTGATCTCTTCATATTGTTTCTTTCTGGACAACATGTAAGCAAATTGCACTGTGGCCTTGCCAAGATAACTAAAAGGATGCAAAAAAAATCATCACCCCCTTGTTACCTGTAGGCAAAGAAAGCTGTAACTACATACTTCTGTCCCTGAGAAATTACTAGCAGCAATGGTACGACCTGGAGATCTCAATAGGAGCCTGTCTTTTGTCTCCCCTTTACCTTTTCCCATGGGGTTATGAGGGACAAATTCAGACAGGAGAGACAGAGGAAGCTCATCTCCACACCTCAGCTTATTTCTTTCCCCTGTATTTTAAATATTTTCAATTTTTAATAGATTTTAGATCTAAACATCACACATGCTTTATTAGTAGCAACTAATAGAGGTTTTCCTACAGCTCTAGTAACATCACGTGTATTATAAAACATGTTTTAAAAATTGGCATTTGGAAAAGCTGAGGGTGAGCATCCAGAATTGAATTCCATGACCATAGCCACAGCAGTAAAAGATGAAAAAAGGCAATATGTCAGTGTTGGCTGAAGATGTGTTGTCTGCAGTTCTTAGCAAACACAGCAAGGTAACAACAGCCTTCCCAGCTCCTTTCTAAAAAGGCATGTTCCTTTGTCTCCTCCTACCTTCAAAGCCAAAAGTTTTACAGATCACCTGTGCTAATCTTTGTAAATTTAGTCAAACATTGCATTAAAATAATCCAACTTATATAAATTATGTAGTGTTTATACTAAAAAGTTCAGAAATTATTTGGTCTCCCAGAGAGAAGACTAGAACTGAATATCAAAAGAACAAGCATAAAATGCCTTCCCTCCCCAAAGATAATCACAACCGTCCATATGGGAAGGAGAAATATCATGCCTTACTCTTTGGGATTAGGGCATTCTTTTAATTTGCCATTTGGCATTATGAACACAGTAAACAGAGAGAAAATACAGAAGCCACATGACTGCTTGCTCCATAGCCTTTTCCACACTGCTGCTGTAGACTTGCTTTCAGATGTCAGTACAAAGCTGCCTGCTCACTGATGCCCAGTAAGAAATGTCAGGGAAGAGATAAGCAGGCTAAAACGAGACTATTTTAGAAACATGGATTGCTCTATCATTAGTTCTATAGATAAACTTCCCAACACATTTTTGAACAGCAAACGCTATTGCTTAGCCAAACATAAAGTCAGAAGGAAATAGTATTTTAATATGGAAGTAGGGGTGATTTCAGGACCTTCATATAGGGTGAAATAGTTTAACCTTGTTTAGCTGTTGTTTTAAGCTAAGTGTACTTAAGTCTTTATGTTAAAATTATTCTGCTTGACAGAAAAATGGGGAAAATAAGTGCAAATCTTCAGGACATAAGTGAGAAACAGAAAAAAATTACCAATCTTCAGGTGAACATTAAGATGTCATGGAATGGTAAATAAGGGCCAAATTCTTGATAATTCTCAGTTTTGCAATAGAAGTAATTCGTAGAATCATAGAATAGTTTGGGTTGGAAGGGACCTTTAAAGGTCATCTAGTCCAACCCCCCTGCAATGAGCAGGGACATCTTCAACTACATCAGGTTGCTCAGAGCCCCGTCCAACCTGACCTTGAATGTTTCCAAGGATGGGGCATCTACCACCTCTCTGGGCAACCTGTTCTACCACCTTCATCGTAAAAAATTTCTTCCTTATACCTAGTCTGAATCTACCCTCTTTTAGTTTAAAACCATTACCCCTTGTCCTATCGCAACAGGCCCTGCTAAAAAGTCTGTCCCCATCTTTCTTACAAGCCCCTTTTAAGTACTGAAAGGCTGCAATAAGCTCTCCCTGGAGCCTTCTCTTCTCCAGGCTGAACAACCCCAACTCTCTCAGCCTGTCCTCATAGGAGAGGTGTTCCATCCCTCTGATCATTTTTGTGGCCCTCCTCTGGACCCGCTCCAACAGGTCCATGTCTTTCCTGTGCTGAGGACTCTAGAGCTGGATGCAGTACTCCAGGTGGGGTCTCACCAGAGCAGAGTAGAGGGGCAGAATCACCTCCCTCGACCTGCTGGCCACACTCTTCTGATGCAGCCCAGGATACAGTTGGCCTTCCGGGCTGCAAGCGCACACTGCCAGCTCATGTCCAGCTTTTCATCCACCAGTACCCCCAAGTCCTTCTCTGCAGGGCTGCTCTCAAGCCCTTCATCCCTCAGCCAATATTGATACCAGGGGTTGCCCCGACCCAGGTGCAGGACCTTGCACTTGGTTAATGTGGGCCCACTTCTCAAGCTTGTCCATTGCTCTGAAATATCTCATAACTGGGACTTGTGGTATATGATGAGGCACTTTGTGATCACTGTTTCAGCAGGTGAGCTCTAATGCTTCAAACAGTAAGCAAAGGGCATAACACTCATCTTTTGGAAACATTCTGGAAAGTTAAACTGAAGGGATTTCCCAGCTTCCCAGCAAAAAGGTCTATTAAATTAGCTCTGCATCTGCTTGTGGTCTACTAATGTCAAAAAGTAGCAAAATCAGGTGCATCATATTTTACTTGTCAACAGGGTTTACAATGCAGAAGAATGTGTGTGGACCACAAAGGAAAAGCGGGTTTAGACCACCTTAGGTAACACATTATGGACATTGTCAAAGACTGGAGTGGTGGACAGGCAAGATAATATACTATTTTCTTGAGGTGATCCTGTAAAGGCACACTCAATCTATAGATCACCTTTACCTGAAAACATATATTAAAATGTTCTTTTTTCACAACATACTTTTAAAGCATGTTAGTTAACATATTTTTAGAAGTCCTCTTAGTCATATCTAAATGCATCCCAAAGGGATTTAATTTAGCCTGCGATTAATTTTCCTCTGCCCTACACAGCAAGTACAAATGGTATAAAAAGCTCCTACATGAAACAGGAAGTATTTTAAAAGCCAGCACAGATGTTAGGCAGTCATGATGCAAGGCAAAAATCAGCACAGAGTAAACCTATTTGGTACTATATTCCTCTCACATTGTTATACGTCAGGAGTAACTCCACTGAATTCTGGCTTATTATACTGATGAAAGTGAGGTGTAAGCCAGAGAATAAGATCCTTGATCAATCACAAGAAGTTTTTTCTGTCTGAAATACTTAGTTGTCTTCAGCATGATGGTTTCCTCAATGTATTCGTTTGGTTTGCATTGGTCATGCTGTTTTGTGTCATGTCTCAGAAGGTGGTTTTAACAGCAATATTTGTTGTATTGTAGACATTATGAAAGGTTTGCTGTGCATTTCCATATGTTTGTAAGAGAGGCAAAGTTACTTCACACTACAGCAGCAGCAGGATTCATAGTGTGAAGGCTAAATGAATTTTAATGGATACTTGTCATTTGCCCCAATCTGTTACAACTCTTGAGAACAAATTAAAAATAGGTGGAGAAACGTAGTGCTACAGTCCATAGCACTACATTACCGACATTTAATGTAACAGTGCTTTCCTAACACTATTTTCTAAATATTATTACTATTCCAAATATTGATCCTTACATGGCCTGTCTCTACTTTCATATTAATGAGAATACATTGTATTGAGTTAGATGCTTTATTAATGCTTACTCCTGAGAACAATCCTGCAAAACATTGTTTGATCTCTACTATCCCTCGTAAGAAGAGACACACACATTTTTGACCAGGCAGTTAGTTCCTTTGGGATTCCCCATGCATATAACAAACCATATGAACCTGACACCACCATTCAATTTGTGTTTAGCAAATGCTACCTGATTGCATAAGGTACGAACACATGGAAATTTTTCACTATGTCTAGAAAATCCCACTTACATTGGCATATAAACAAAGGTAGAGTTTGGCTATGTTTTGACCATAAAGACAGCTACCTCTAGTGTGGAATGCAAAAGCTATTTAGCAGTTGTTTAATGCACATACAAATGTAAAATCAGAACTATTTACTTCAAAGAATATTTCATTTTGAAAAATTAAGCAACACTGTATTAAAACATAGAAAGAAAAGAATGGACATTGTTCACATCAGGGAAACTCACTGAGTTAGACCAACGAGGCCACGGCCCCTCTAAGCAATATATCCACTTGTTTGCTTCACATTCTTGCTAGAAAGACAAGAGAATTGGGTTTCACTCACACCAGATGTTAAAAGAATGTTTTATAAATATTGCCACCCCTGAGTAAACCCCTAGTGAGAGGCCTAGGCCTCAACTCATGTTTGATCTATTGCTGCATTTCTTGGGCCATGACTGATCTTAATGCAAAGCAGAAGGAAACACCATCAGTCCAGGAGGAAGTACTCCACCCCATTTGGAGTGGTACAGATGACTACAGAAGATGAGGCGCAGCAATATCTGGGCCCTGCATTTCCATCATTTATACAAAACATTGTATTTTGTTTCAGTTTTGTAACTTTGGCAAACCTGCCACCAGGAGATTTAGCTGACACATGGAGACACATACAGGTACCTGAAAACTCTCTCACTCAGGATATGTTCTTCTGTTGACTTCCTTCCACACATCACACATATAAACATAACATACACCCTAGTAAGTGCTTTGACCCCAAATTCTCAGGTTAAACTTTCTTTCTGACAGTTTAAGAACAAAACCAGCAAGGAGCTATCTGTGCCTTCTCCACACATTTCCAAGGCAGAGACCTAACACAAGATACATACAGTCTGTAAAAAAACATCTCCAGCTGCTGAGCTGAGGGTTTCAATACCAACAAGTGGAAAGAACCACCTGTGCCTAAAGCCTCAGGCCACACTTTAAAGGTTTTCTGTGCAATCAAAAAACCATGTTGTTCCACTACTAGCCTAAACGAAACTGCCAGCAGATGGGTTAGTAAGAAAGACAACAAATATTGTGAGAGCCAGCAACTCTGAGCCTACAAAACAGTGCTGATAAATACTGTAGGGGCCTTGAATGCCTCAGAGAAAAGGTGCTATAAGTTTGCTCTTGCTACTTTATCTCATTTACAGTAGGTATCGGAGGCAGCCCTAAGATTTAAAAACTTACAGGACATAAGTTTAAGAAAAGAAACTATTAAACAGGCAGTGAACACAGAGTCAGCTTGAACACAGTAATGGTGGGAAGGTACACACTGCTCTGTCTTTTCCACCTGAAAAAATACTAAACTCTCATACAAAATGCCTGTAAGTACAATGCATTTAATGTTTTCAGGATAGGCAGATGCTCACTAGGACAACAAACGCATCTATAAAAAGTATTTGTCATGTTGAACCCCACTGTCTTTTAGACAAATTACTGTGCCACCAAAACCAATTTGCAGTTTTTAAACCTGGAGTATCCTTTGTGCCTGGCTGCGCCACTGACTCTGATGACCCTTCCACACCAAATGCTGAGTTACAGTATAAAAATCCTCACACAGACTCCAAGCCAACCTTCAGAGCATATGTTCCAGATGGATTCAAGGACATGGGCTATTCCTTTACCTGTAGAAGGTAAGATACATTTGAGTACATTCTCCCTTGTTTTGTATTGAAGTGTTTGAACAATTATAGACCTTAAGACTTAGGAAACAGCAGTCAGTTATCTATTTTGAGACCACATATAATGCAGACAAGCATGTGAACTAAACAAAGGAATGTTTTTAGACATTCAAGGGTGTACTGTCTCTTTTAGAGCTAGGAATACGCTCTAGGTTTGGAGAGCTGTTTAGGTGCTGTTACCACAAAAAAAGTCTTGAACTCCCTACACCACTCCAGTGATAAAACTCTGAATAACAAAATTAATACATAGTAGAGAAACAAGAGCACGCAACAGAGCAGCTGTCATATAATGGAACTCCTTGTTTTTCTATGAAAAAAGGCCCTTTAGTAATATCTGATGTAAAATTTTCCATCAGGTTTTCAGTTCTGATTTTACATTACCCAAGCAGTAGAAATGTAATACCTTGGCATTACTCACTCTGAGTAGCACTTTATAATGATCTCAGCAATGCTGAGATTTTCTGTGATTCCAGGCAGAAAGCTTTCTACCAGATTGTATCCCAATGCACCTACCACCAGATGATGCTGCCCCTGATGACTCCTATCCTCACTTCTTTTGTGAATATAATCCAATATGCAAAGATTTATTTTATAGCAGATTTTTTTCTGAATCTGCATATTATGAAGTACAGCTGAGAAAGTGCAAATTGTTATCCTTGAAAAACACTGCCTGATGCTTTCTGTACACCCACACGATGCATCACCAGTAATGACAGGTTGGATTAGGTTTTTTTGTAGTGCAGTGAAAGGTCTTTTTGAAGTTCATTTTGTGCGCCTGCAGTCATTATGTACTCTATGAAAGACTCTCAAAAGACTAAGCCCATACTAACGTAACAGCCATAGAAAATTCTGGAAAGAGCAGCTAAAAGAAGTCAATACATATGGGTAGCAGATTAAATAAATCTATACAGGTTTTTTTAAATCCATAACTTGGAATTGTGTCAACAAACTGTGTGTATTGTTTTGCATCAGTAGGAAAAAGAAAGGGAAAGGGAGCAAAAAGGTTTAGGGAAGCATTACTTTCCTTTAAAAAACTACAAAAAATTAATAATGTCAAATGTTGCAAAAGAACCACAAAGGCTAAATATCTGCTCCCCCAAAACAGAATATCCAGCCTGAGAAGTTTTTAATCACATGCTGTATCAACTGAAGAATGAATGTCTTGGCTTGGGCTTCAATGGGCTGGCTCTGCAGTAGATTTTCCTGCCTTAGACATTTTGCAAATGACATTTTATACAGAGAAAAATCTCCTGGAAATATAACAGTAGAACATGACAACTCAAAAGCAATAATGGAATGAACTGGTAAGGCAGAGCAATCTCATCTTTTAAGAAGCTAACACAGGTCACAATGTTCAGTTTAAATGTACATCCCTGCATTGTGTTACAACAGCACACAGGTGCATTCCTGGTCACCTCTCCATATTCTTTATGCAATAGCATGGAAAATAGCTGTTATTTAATTATGAAATTAAAAATTCAAGTCTGTAAACTGCTCCTCAATGTATTTTTCACTTATTTTCACATTTCCAACTGCTATGTATGGCTGACCACCATAATGGGAAGGGCACTTAAAAACAATCCTAACACTGAGACAGTAATTTTAAGTGTTTTCATGGAACTGGGAAAAGAGGTTTTTCCCCTGGAAAACCAGCTGGTAGCCATCACTTAGGAAGGTCCTTGTTTATGTTTTAAATAAAGGCTAAGGCCAGAATAAGAGTCAGGAACAAAGACCAACCTGGACAGCTAGTTTGTTAGATTGTATGAAGGCTGTTTTAACTAAAGTATCACTGAAAATGCATGTCAAATTAAGAAAACTCCAAAAAGAAAGGTTCAGATTAAATCAGATTTTTTCCAGTCTTCTAGTCTAATATTGCTCCTCTAATGTCTAAAATACACTGTCATTCAGTTGATTTCCTTTGTTCCAGGAACAGTTTAACAGTGAAACACATCATCATTTTGGGTAAACAGATTGAAAAATACCAGCCTTTCCAAACTTCTCTCTCCTGGCTGCTATTACTTTTGTACTGACACAGCAACCTGATCTAAAACTCACCTTCTGATACAAAAGCAAAAACATCCTCTGCCTCCCTCGTGATAACACACGTTATTCAAGAGTTCAGAGAAATTTCTATGGCTTTCAGGCAGTAGTCACTACAGAATCATTACAGAAAGCTGCATCACCAACTCAACAAAAATGTAGGAGGGAAGAACATTCAAAGATAAGTCTACCTCCCCTTGCCAGGCTCCTTTAATACAAGCTTAAGCCCTATATCCCCTCCCACTCTTGACATTCCTGACTCCCGTCAATGAAATTACTTGTACAGAGGAAGCAGGAAGGTAATCCAGCAAAGTTCTGGAACTAGAGGAAAGGTCCATACAGAGCAGTCTGGGAAGGCCTACCTTCTGCTCATAGAGAAGCCAGGAAGCAGCCTGCAATTCAGTGACAAATTGCTGGAGTTCTCAGGGGTCTGAGACTGTCCTCACTAAGGAAACACTGGTCATCATGAGTCAGCTTGACATCAAGTCTGTCCAGTCTTAGACAGTAACACCCATCACACTGGCACGCCAGGCAGATCAGGATGCCTGGTGCCTAAGGATTTAGGAGCTGGTGTAGCTATGTTAACTTGTCTGAACAGGCCCCTCCATTGGAAATGGGAAGGGGGACTTTCCTAAATCCAACTTCTGAAAGCTCTTCCCCCTGACTGCCTGCAATAACAAAGGAGAGTCCCATGCTGTATGCTGTGCAGTCATACTATCATGAAAACAAACATTACCTCAGTTAATGTGAACACAGCTCACAACATTGCCTGGAACAAGCTCAGTATGATATCTAGGTGACTGTCTCTCCTTTGCCTACATACTCCTTCATTTGTCCCTCAGCAGAGCAGCTCTCTCCTCAGAGCCCAGAAGCTGCGCACCTCTCATTCAGGGCTGCTTGAAGACCTTTTCCTGCCAACACTTCCTTTCCAGCAGCAGATGCTGCAGTCACCTTAGAGTCAAGATTTAGCAGCCAGTAACCCAGGATTATCAGCAGCAAGTGATCAGTACAGTCATTCCGAGCCTCTGAATGGCACATAGGTATCATGGAAAATATGGTACAGAACTGTCCCAGAAGCACCCTAAATTCTTCCCTTCTAGCAGGCTCAGCAGAGGTGTCATGTCCAACACCTTACTACCATTGGCAGTAACAAAACTGAATTGAACCATCAGTAAATAAATATAGAAAAATAAACAAAATCAAGAATACAGAAACATCCCTGTAGCCAAGTAGCTGCTCTAATTATTTAGCAGCAATTAACAAGAAAGGGAGCTTAATTTCATGTTCCTAGACCAGCTGTCATGCTTTTGCAAAAGAATTAGAA
Organism: Fregata magnificens; assembly: GCA_013389945.1. Classification (NCBI taxonomy): domain Eukaryota; kingdom Metazoa; phylum Chordata; class Aves; order Suliformes; family Fregatidae; genus Fregata; species Fregata magnificens. The sequence continues at coordinate 17,024 of WAAD01000962.1, read as the reverse complement.
GTGTCTTTGATAAGTTTCTCTTATTTGTAGACAGCTCTGTGCTAGACACATCCCAGGTCAGCAGTTATCATCTAAGCAAGTCAGAGCTTTGGGGAATCAGTCTCTAGGATATTATGCCTTAGCAAGAGTGGAAATTGCAATTGTGGAAAACACCCAGGTAGCTCCAGGTGCCATTTTTCTTCTAGAACTCCTGAATGTGAGTTATCCTCAGATCATTTCCAAGGTAAGTCAGGAGATCCTGATTCAAAATCATTCAGCTCAAGATGAGATTAGATACTCCTGCAATCTTCAATCTACTCTGGGTAATTCCTTAGGATTAGGAACATTGGCTTTGATACTGCAAACCTGTGATTAATTTAGGCTTATGAATAATCCCTTTAAATTCAGCCTTCTCAGTGCATTTGCAGAAATGCTGCTGTGTGCACAGTTTCATTATGAAAAGCAGATTTGCTGTGTGTTGCACATTAGAAAGCAAAAGGGAATTTTATATGGCAACAGGCCAATTTTAATCAGGAAAGGGATCTCAGGTGTATGATCTTCAAGTGACAACTGATGAAAAGGTGCTTCATTTACATGAAGGTGTTTAAAATCATTTACATGCCTGGGTTTTGGACTGACATTCTTGTTTTTCTCCCGGGAAGACTAAACTCCACACTTCTACATTCTTACCCTTACATTCTTAGAAATACCTAAAATCAGTGCTGCATTATCCCAGCTTCTTACTCCAACCCTAACTGCCTGTTCAGCTCACATTGTTCGAGCAGTAACAGAAACACAGGGCTGTCTAATGCACAGAGTAAAGCCTGCTGTTATTCTATTTATTGGAACTCCAAAGGGAATCCCTCAGGCATGCAAAGATGCAAAAGGGTAGGAAAAGGTCACTTAAAATAACAATCTTATTTTAAACATGGATTAGAGACTGCACTGTCTTTCCTCATAGCAAAACAAGTAATGCGGTGAGGGAACTGAGTCACATGACTGTATCCACATACTTTGGGAATACAGTCATATGGGTTAAGAGGCACAAAATCTAAACAAAAATCACCCAAGAAACACATTAATGCCAGCATAAACAAATGGATGTTTAAATTAGAATGAGACCTCCATAATGGCTTTGCCTTGTTATTTTGAGGACTGATGAGGCACTGCACACATCCCATTTATAACAGTCACCTTCTCCTTTCTCCTTGTTAGGAACTGTTCTGCATCCATGGAGTTGAAAGGGTTTATGTGTTATAAAAAGAACTGACAAGCTGTATTTCATAAGGACTGTACAGTCTAAACACAAGTGTTTGTAGCTACATTTCCATGTTAACAGCAAAAATTGGTTATAATTTTCTCACAGTTTGCTGTCTATTCTTCCTTAGACTATCTGGCATAAAAGCATTTATTGCTTTTCACCAGTGCAGTACTACAGAAGTATTTCTAGCTCCACTAATTCAATTTCATATTTAAATCAATCTGAAAATGAGTCAACTTTCAGTCTGCCAAAGGATGTCAGGCAAAGCTTTCACTGATTTGATTTTGCTTTGGCTTGCGATGATGAAAAGATTACACCACGTAACAACAAAGAAATGTGTCCCAAAGTTCTAGAATTTCATTATTTAATTTCAATTTCATTATTACCCTTTTGAATTTGATATAAAATGCTGCTGTTTGTGGAACTGTGGAGGCTTGCACTATCTCAACAAGAGTCTGAATAATAACATAATTACATATCCAAAGGATCTCAAAGCACATTGAGAAAATTACATATACAAGTTCTGCAATATTGCAGGAGGCAGGCATAAATTATTATGTTTTACAATAACTGAGGCAGAGATTAGTGATGGCTGTGTATTTAGATGTTCATTCATAAATCCAGTTAAAGTCAATAGAAACTGGTGAACTTCAGAGTCATAAATAGCCTGTCTACTGATAAGTAGAATGAATCTGGCAGAAATGAAGCTCCAAGCCCAGCATTTCTTGATTCCGAGATGCCTTCTATAGCTAGTAGACCATATCTAAGCAATTTATATTATCAAAAAAATGTTGAAGAAGCCTATTATGGCAAAACACATTGGCACAGTCTTCAACCACAGCTGCTTTAAGAGCAGACACTGTACTGCAGCTAGATGCAAGAGCAATGTTATCTCCAGTTTCATCTCGAGGCCTGTTCCCTCTCTAAAAAGAATAACTGATAAAAAGGATTAAGTTCTTTTGATAAGAACAAGTTCTGGGCTGCTAACACCAAAGACAAGCTTCTTGGTTCACACTCAGGATAGGTAAGGGGATGGAATGATAGCACAAGAACTTCCTGATGTCCACCCAAAATGCCTGGACAGTGCTCCGAGTAGATGATTTCATTTCTATGCAGAAATTGGCAGTTTCATTTCTATGCCTACTTAATAGCAATCTTCTGTAGCTGCCAGCAAAAAATTTAATGGTTTTTTGAGGGACCTTTTGTCCTTGAGACTGAACCATTCCAATGTTATTCATATTTTTTTTGAAACTTGGAATATTTCCATTTACATTAATGTTTTACCCATGATTCCAGGTTCAGTGGCAAAGTAGAGAGGTCCATTACTATTTGAAGGGGAGCTCCCCCCCGGGCTTTTTTTTTCAGTTGATCCAGCCAGAAACATTTATGCAACACTAGAGCTCGACAGAGAAAGTCAGGTAGGGGTAAATATAAATATAAGGAACAACCAGTCTGAAGCTGCAGTATGACTTTTTCAACTAGTGCTCAGAAGATTCAAGTACACAGAGGATTTGGTTAATATGGATTAAGGAAACTTCACATATGTGAGACAATAGGATTCTTAAAGTCCAGGGAAACAATCTTTTGCCTGCTAATAACTCCTTGTCTCACAATACTAGGATTTATGTCCCTGCATGCTGCCCTGCCACTGTTAATGGATAGCTCTTCAGCATTTCTGGGCAGTGGGAAAATGCTATTATCTCCTCCTACAGAAGAAGAGACGCTAGGTAGAGTCATTTGCCCAAATTCATACATGCAGCCTGTGACTAACCTAGGAATTATATTCTGTTCAGTGCCTTATCCATTAAATTCCTCCCTGAGGAACAAGCTTCTGATATCAATTGCAGAATACAGTTCTATTTTTCCAGTACAGAAAGACTGTACTGGGTTAGGACAAGGATTTGACCCTTGACTATAAAAACACTGATTTCTCAAATATAATTTACTCAGACTTTAATTCTGATTCCATTTGAAGCATTAACTCTGTTTAGATTTTTACATCAGTATTGCATTCCTTCATACTTCCTCCATACTTATTTTCATGGGACTAAATGTCATGATCTTTCACTATATAATTAGTCATAATTCCCCCAAAATACCAGGGAAACCAACTGTAATTTACCTGAAACAGTCAGAATTAAAAACCCAGTCTCTGGCCCAGCGAGGACAGAAACAGATTATGGGCTAAAGGTGCTGCACAGGGCCCTCCAAAGGAACGGTGAGCACAGAAAGCAGTTTGGGTGCTCCTGCAGCAAGGCGGGTCTGGCAGCAGCACTGTTATTAAGCAAATCTGTGCTTTAAATACTGTTTCATGTCCTCCTAAACTTGATCCCAGAATCCATCAGCCCACAACAAGCCCTATTGAGAAAGAATATTGAGCCAAATGTTGAGTTGGATAGACATACGGTACAGATCTTATTGTGTACACTATCTTGTCTTGGACTTTTTGGATGTCCTTATATGATGGTACTGTCCCACTTTTCCAAAGGGATGTAACAGAAAAGAGTTTACTGACGTTTCAGTGTTGTAGGAACATATGGTTCTAGATATTTATAGAAAGAGCCCTGGGACTTCCATGTATTAGGAAAGCCTGCAAGCTGCCATCTGGGATTCTGAAGTCCATTTTCTGTCAGTGATAACACATTTTACCTTTAGGCTTTAGATTTTTCTCTGGAATACATAAAACCGAGAATACTGTATGCAATTAAGTCCTGTTTGAAGATCTCTGTAGACAAACTCTAATTTGAAATAGTCATTTGAAATGTGATCAATACTTGTCACAGAAATTTATAAATAGAAAGTAATTTTAGCTCTGTCTTTGTAGTCCAGCTCATGGCAGAAATTCTCAGGTTCTGGACAAGACTGACTACTTAGCTTGTTTTGTTGATGCATCACTTCCAAACTAGATAGGCTAACAGTTCAAAAGTTTAGAGTATTTACCAGCACAGTCCACATGCCGCATGGAGTAGCATGAGAGTTAATTTTTATGCCTCACTCTAGCTGAAGACACAGTTGGCAGAGGGGGAAAACGAGGAATTTTTTTTTTTTTTTTTAAACACACTGGCTGTCCACTATTGTATGCTCCTCTCCTCTTCTTATTTCTGTTAGTTCTGCTAATACAACATTAGGCTTTGTGCAATCTCTAAAAAACCTTATTGAAAAGTTTTATATAACACAAGTTACAAGTAGCCCATGCAGCTCAACACAGAACTTTAACATTCTTAGCCCCTTTCAGTCCTACACATCCTTATAATTTTTCCAAATTTTTTTTTTTAGTATTAAAAGGGAGTTGAATGTTACATCTATACTGTAGATCATAAGAGTTTTTATACGAATGGAAATATTCATGCCAAATTCTACTAAGATTAATAATGAACACTTTAATCATATTACTTAAATGTTTTTTTCATCAATTTGAACTGTATCAGCATGAGATTCAGGTTCGTGCTGGAAACAGTGACAGGCTGCTGTACAGTGATGCACTTACGCTGCTGATAATAGTGATGGATAAGAATGACAACTTGCCAGTATTCACCCAGGAGTTTTATCAGATAGCACTTGAGGAGAATACAGCCAAACGTGAGAACAGTTCTTATGCAGTAACACAGGCTGTAAAATTATGATGAGTCCAGCACAGCTCTGAGAAAGAATAATAATTTACTTAGGAATCAGCTGCACAATCTTTACTTCAGTGAGAATCTTACCTTAGTAGCTGCTAAATGAGAGAAACCAATTCATTCATTTTTTTTGCACAGGACTTGCAAAAGCACTTGAAAGATTCATAGAGTTTGATCTAGAAGAGGCACGATCATTCATGAAGTAACAAAAAACCTTTGAGAAAAAGCTTAGAGATCAGCAGTGGGGGGAAAAAAAAAAATACTAAAAGGTATGAAAGCTCTCATTAATCTAATTGGAGGTGAATCTCTAATACCTGAATCTTCACTATTTATTTCTTATGTCCTTCTGCTTTAACATCTTGCTTTATTTGTATTTCTGCAAAGATAAATTTGTTATTGCATTCTTTATATAATGTATATTACATAAAAATTGTCTCAAACCACTGAAATTAAAAACAATTGAATATAATTCTAAACGACTTTTTTTCCCCTGAATAGTGATCAAAGCATATACATTGTTAAAACAACCATTTTAACTGCTGTATTTGTGGTTTTTTTTTTTTTTTTTTAATTTACTCTCAACTCAGTATTTTTACTGTTTGCAGGAAGTGAGATCATCACAGTAAAAGCAGAGAATATTAATGACCCAAAGACTAATAATTATAAAATTGCTTATGAGATACTGAGCCAGGAGCCTCAAGTAGCAAATGGCTTTTCATTTCATATCGGCAAAGAAATTGGAGTGCTAACCTTGCAAGATTACAATTTGAAATGCCAGTGTGGTGAAGCATTACCAGCCTCCTTGCTCAAGCAGCAGCCCTTTTGAGTGGCTTTGAGTACAGGAGGTTTTCTGTAGTCCATAGGAAAGAGTAACTGCTAACTGCACGTTCATTACACTGGCCATTACCATGATTCACGAGGATGATGCAGTGATTCCCCCAGTGACACAGCACTATTGCAGCTCCAATGACATGGGTATCTCTATAGGAACTTTATAAATACCAATGGCACTCACAGTCTGAAGTGACCAATCTGGCATATAGATCCATTTTACATAGAGTATCCACATACATACACTCACAATATAGATAATTTTACAATTAAGACTGCTATAGAACATCACTTACTGGACAGATCACTCAAACTTTGTTATCCTGACTTGTCTTGTAATCAGATTTAGAGCCGTTCTTGAATCCTAAGAGGATATTATCTCTTCTCAAACCTACAACATCACAGACCCTGTGGCAGACAGTCAGGACAGTATCTGAGAATTAAAGTTGAGTTAAAGAATGTCTGCTTCTGCATCAAATATTTACTTTGGGTCAAGAAGCCTTGAAAGTTCACTTGTGTTTCCTTGCCAGATCTCAGCAGCTCTTATAACGTTTTCATTAATGTGGTAGATATAAACAACTCTCCCACCTTCTCACAAATGAATACTCTATTCTATTGTTACTAAATTCCTGTCCCTGACAACAGCATATTGTGTACTATATTAGTATATTAGTGACTGGAAAGCATTCTCTAGTTGCAAATACTTTCTCAGAAGCACCACCCACTAAGTTCTTATCACTGCAACCATACTCTTTTCTCCTGCCTGTTCTATACATGAAGGAAGCCCAGACACATAGTTAAACACTCCAGTAAACTGGGAAAAACATAGGAACACAAATTAATAATGTATTTATCAGCAATGAATAACAAGCCAATATTTTAATGAGTTGATTGGTACATACCTCTTTTGGTCAATGCATGGGTCTTATCTGTACGTGATTGTACAGAGGCATGATTTGTGCATACTCATATGTCTACTTTTGCACCTTTAAGCATGTATTGGAGTAAATATCTTTTTTTGGCTAGTAGTATATATATTTGCTACTTCGGGGGGGGGTGTGTGTGTGCGTGTGTGTGAACCACCTATGTAGGTATGCATGAAGATTTACCTACTCTTGCATGGGCCTGTATTTGATGAACAGTCAAGAATATTTGTACAGGTTGTTCACCCAGTCTCCAAGTTACAGAATGGCTAACCATCTCAAGACGTTAAAAAATCAGAATGAAGGCTCCCAGATCATGAAGTTATTCTGAATACCACATGTATACACACAGACATTCACACACAAATTGTGCAGGGGAGAAGGGGAGAAGAGTTGCCTTCTGTTTTTGAAGCCTCTGCATTTCAATCAAGTCACATTTCTACCCCATCTCCATGAGCTAAAGCTATAATCAAAGTACCAGTTTTCAGAAGATTTGTAATAACAGCATAAGCATTGGGCATATTAACTTGGATGTCTACACACCTGTAAGAACTCTTCAAAATACCAAGTGCCTCTTGAAGCTTCTACAGTAGGTCAGAGTTTTGACCTACTCTTCCAGATTTGACAAGGTCTCCTTTCCTTGGTGAAACACTGTTTCTTGAAGACGTGGCTTGCTTAGGTTAGAAAAATGCTCTGATGAACTGAGACTAACTTCAATAAGATTGACAGCTTTTTCTTGCAATCTCAATATTTCTCTGTTGTTTTTAGAATAGCATGTGAGGGCTTAAGGCCAAGATAAACACAGGACAAAACACAGAAGTGATTCCAAGCATCCTTGATAACTATCTGGCCCGTTAAGATGTTGTCATTCTTATTATAGAAGGTGCAATGTTTGATCTCAGAGGGGACAGATTAACACAGCAGGCTTGGAAACTTTACTCTAACAGCTAGCTGTCGAAGGAGTGCTGACATCTTAGAGAATTGCACTCTGGAGTATTGAATAATGTTCAGTTACTCAGCAGCTTAATCACTTCCATATGCGGACAGCTATGACAAAGGTTAAGGGTAGACCTAACTTTGTTCCCACTGAAGTCAGTAATAAAATTTTCATTCATTTCACTAGGAGAAGAATCAGGCTAATTGTAGTCTGATATTCTGTCAAATATTTGTTCATTGTTTTGAAATCTAATTACACTTGCATAAATAGTGCTGGAAGGGAGAAATGGATGTATTGCATGGTATATTTATTAATCTCAAATATAGAACATTAGTTTTTCTATGCAAAAATACTTTTGTCATCTCTTCTCCCTACTCTGCTTTTTTTTTTTCCTTAATTCACATGGTCCATTTACCCTGAATTGTGATCCTATGATTACTAAGACATGGATAATAACTGTACACATTGATAAAGCTCACAGCACAGCTGGACTTTGACTACTTGAGCTCCTAGATGTTACAATAATGCTGCCAAAAGAATATAATACTAAATTAAGTAATTCTAAATTAAAAATTGGGGGGGAAAATGTCTATCAGGCACTGTATATAAACACTATAGCAATTATCATAGATTGTACCAATCTCTTTCCTGCTACTATAGCTAAAAGTAACATATTTCAAGATATAAACGAGAAGCACAGTAAAGCCACTATTTTAATAATCTTTTTCAATGTGAAACAGACAACTCATTTTTCATGAAGATACAGAAGTAGGTATACTGATAAGAACTATGAACACAACAGATAAAGCTATGATATTCAACTTCATTTACTTCTCTGGAGATGGAACCTTCAAATCTAAATGCCCCACAGACTGGCACTGCAAGCATCTGGTCTGCAAAGGTACCACAGGATTTTAGCTCTGGAAGAAATAATTTGAAGCTTGTGAACCAATGGGTTAAAATAAGCTCAGATTAAGACGCTATGACACACTAAAATCACAACTAATTCAGCTAGTAGCTGTTAACATATTTGGGTAGAGTCCCTTAAAAAACATGTGTTGTGATACATCAAAGGTTTGAAGTTACACTAGCATTGCAAAGTCGCTATTTTTAGCTAGGATAATTCACAGGTCAAAGTGTCTAGTGGAAGGGATTTACCAGTCTAAACTAACTTCTACATTTAAACCTCTGGGCAAGACAGTAAGTTCCATAAAAAGAAAAAATCCAAAAAGTTCCATAAAATAAACCCTTCCATTAAAAAAATCCAGAGTAACTATGAATTTTGTAGCATAATTCTAGATTTCTTTTGGAACTGAAAACAGAATCTCACTATTTGTGAGGTAACGTCACCTCAGACATTAGACTAATTCAGCTAATAAATACTAGGATACTGGTAGCTCTAACACAAACTGTAGAGCTAGAAATACTATTTCTAACAGCAGTTGCATAGAAAAGTAATAGGAACATCTGCATGATTTTTTTTTTTAATTACATTTTTATTCGGTCAGCTCTGTCCATAGTTTGCTCTTGCTGTGGTATCATATGACAAGGTAAGTGTTGTTGCTACTGAATTGCCTGAATATGATGGAATCTGAAAAACTAAATTATATTCCCAGATATTTACCAGTCTATGGGCAAATCTTGTATAGCACTCTTGCCTTTTTGTAATATAAGATCTAATAAGGATTATGTAGAAGCAGTCCAGTCTGACCCATAAATCTGAAGGTCTTTTCTTCTGAACATTTAAGGTAACCAGGGTTTGTGGAAATACCTTAATGACTATTCTGAGCCTTGCTTTCACTGCTATAAATGTTTTTTCCCCTGACTGTAGGGCACAGTACACAAGCCCTTCTGAGGTAAAAAAGAAAACAAAACAAAAACAATGGAGAAAAGGCACTTTAGTCTTACTGCTAGGTATATTAACCAGGGTTACCACTATGCCCTCACCCAGGGTGTACTGTATTAAGTTTACCTCTCTGTAGAGCTAACCTTTAATATTTTCTACCTCCTATTTAGCTCACCTTACAATAAAGACCACAAATTTATGGGTGTGAAATCAAAGTCCTAGAGATTTTTTTATACCTGTCCTGTGTTTTAAAAAGGATATATGCCATGTCTAGTGTCTCATGAGGAATCTGAGAAACAAATTCTAAAAAAAAAGTTTTATCACTTTATGTCCCTTTTCCTATAGTTTTCTACCTAAAATGAGTATCTACAAAACACCAAAGCAAATGGACAGTAGACTAGTGCCAAAAAAGCAGTTAGAAGAACTCTACTCAAACTTTCCCTATAAATTCTTCTGCAATTATTTACTGAACTATTTTCTTCCTCTTACTATCACAGTGCAAGTATCAGTTTCACTAATTATTTGTAACATAGTACCTAGGAACCTATTCCTCAGGCTGGACTTTGTTATACTAATACTCTGCAGAGACAGAATGGGACAAAAAGCTCCCCGTTCCATACAACTTACTGTACCAGTAATTCTGCTTTAGTAGGGTAAATCAGATATCGTCATTGAATAGTTTCTTACAATATAGAGATAAGAACTGGATGAAGCTCCAGGTTGGAACTCTGCATTTACTAACAGTACTTACAACATGCCTACTTATCACTAAGTGTCTGCTGGAAACACAGGCAACCATTATCCCTTTCCATAGAGCTGAAAGAGTATTAAAATGAAAGAAAACCCCCTTGGTTTGTTGTAATCCAGTTTCCAGCTAACTCCACTTTTCTATGAAAAACAGACATTTCCCTCTTTTCCTGTCTGGAAAAGCTCAGCACAATGCGATATAAAGCTACAGAACAAAAAAAGAGATACAAACATATTTTAAAAATTAGAATTAAATTATCTCCTTCCTAAAATATAACCTTAAGCTCCTGGAAATTAGTGTTTAGTTTTTCCTCAACTTTAACCAAGCAATTTGGCTTTAATTGAGGTAGCAAGTGACACTACAGAATAAACAAACAATTATGTCATTGCACTTGTAAAAGTAACGAATTATTTCTACAGTCATCTCCATTAGTAGAAGATGGGGCTGTCAAGACCTGGTCTTACACTCCTTACGCTAACCTCTTCCCCACTCTAGTGGGAATCCTGCTTGGTAAGGGCTATGAAATGAGCTCTAGGGATCCATTTTTCTTCAGGTTTAAGAGGCAACAATAGAATTCATTAAAACACAGTGTGGATTTTGTCCTGGGACCATATGAGTCACTAATAAAGGCAATGAAAAAAGAGATTATCTTTTAGTAATTGTATAATGCGGTACATCCTTATTGGTTTACTTCTGTGTAAGCCAGCCTTACCTTTCTACTGACGTCAATGAAAGGGTAAAACCTGGGCTTTTTAGTGTCATCAGTGAAAGTGCTAATACTCTTAATCGGACAGCCTCGTAAGTGATAATATCCTTTCAGTGAGGTCAGTTGGAACAGTAGGTTTTTAGTCACTGCCTGTCACTTAAGGAAATTTTAGCTTCTGACAAGTGGCATAAGGTAGAACAGAATATTCAAAACTAGGTACCTGGCAAGTTCTCAGTCAATAAGCTAATACGTACAGACTTGGACAAGGCTGGCCATTATCAGCAAACATCAATTTTAGTACAAACTCCATCCAAAACAGAAGTGAAAAATGTTAATTCAGAATTGGGCTTTAAAATTATTCGTTTAAATGTGAAAAGTTCAAACAGTGTGTGCTGGTTTTGGCTGGGGTAGAGTTAATTTTCTTCACAGTAGCTGTATGGGGCTATGTTTTAGATTTGTGCTGAAAACAGTGTTGGCAATACAGGGATGTTTTCACTATTGCTGA
>WAAD01000961.1:107431-215967 GCA_013389945.1 Fregata magnificens | reverse complement strand
GAGGCGTTCAAAAAAGGTGTAGACATGGCACTTTGCGATATGGTTTAGGAGGCGTGATGGTGTTGGTTGACAGTTGGACTTGATGATCTTAGAGGTCTTTTCCTACCCTAATGATTCTATGATTGTATGATTCTATGAAAAGCTATATTTGCCACAGTCCTGCCCTCTCTCTGCTTGGCTCTTTTCACTTATGTTTTACTTTCCAAGTCCAGTGTAGGAGTGGGCCATGTAGACCTTTAAACTCTCCAGTTATTCCCATTCAGTCCTGAAAGACCTTATGTGCTGGGGGTCAGTAATCAGATATTCTGTGTAAAGCTTACTGTCCATTAAAGTGTCATTATTTTAGCAAATCCTCAAAGAACTACAATGAATTCTGGGTAACATTAATTCCAGAATGCATTAAAATTTCTACTTAAAAAAATAGCTAGTATAATAATCAACTTACAGAAAGTTTTCTCTGCCTTTTGAAATGAATGTCCCATGTCATTGGAAAAAAGCCCACATTATTCTTAAAGTAAAAAAATTGCAAGCTGAGAAAGTGATTCAGCAAATTTCAACCACCTTTTTTTTTTAATGATCAGCAACTGAATTGGAATTGTGTCTGATCTGATATCTTGAAAAATTGGCTTTTCATCTGTTTGAAATTTGAGGTATTAAACTTGAAACACAGCTGTAACTTGAAAACACAAAACTAACTTCTATTACAACTAGTACTATTATAAAATCTCACCATAAATCTGTTCCTCTTGTCCTTTATAATGGCATTCTTCAACACAGAAAAATACTTATTTTTTATTTTATTCCTTGGGATGAAGGTGAGGGTGAAAAAGGAAAACTAGTCTTACCCAGTGATAAAGTACAAAAAAGAATACAAGGGAAACTGCCAGAGAGGAAATACCTTAACTATAACCTTCCAGACACTTTTTCCTTTCATGTTTCCCTTCCCAAACTATCCTTCATCCTCTCTGCTGAAGCCCGCCAGTTCCCTGCACAATGGCAACACAGGGAGTATTCTTAGACAAACTGCACAGCCAAGACATGCTCTTACCCTTCCAAAAATCAAGTGCAAGCTTTATTCAAAGGACATGCCCGCTTAGAGGCTTCAGCTGACATGGTAGTGTTCTTGGCATGATGATCGGGTGTTTTGGTATTTCAGGCACCTGTCTGAACATTTTTTGTGACTTTCTTTTGGACTTTGATGGACATTCCTCCTGCCAGATCAACCTCTCCTAGCAACGTACACAGCTGATCTGAGAGCACTCCACCATGCCCTGACATGTCTACATCTGTCTTCCCAGGCTGTGAATCAGTCACATCTGACTGGAGCACTACCCATTCCAGCCTCCTTTGTAGCACTGATCTGTCTTCTCAGCTATTTCCACCTGGTATTTCTGGCAAAAAAATCATCGTACCTTAAAACAAAAAAATAAATGCTTTCAGACTAAAAATGTCATGGAAAAGCTGCCTCCACAAATGTAGTAGGCCACACATTGCTGTAGTTTGCATATTAGCATCTCTCAAACAGTTAGTTTGTGGTCAGCAGGCCCTCCAGGCACTCTGATATGATCACAATACTTTCAAGGTGACTCCCTACCTGCAAATCCACTGTCACAGAGAAGACATTTTTGCCAGGCACATCACATAGGAGCTGAGCTGTTCTTTACAACTCATGCCTTTTTGGGAACACAACCGACTAGGAGAGCTGGACCATCTTAGGTCTATCCACTCTTATCGAGCCTCTGAAATGCTACTGGAAATATTTCTTCCGGTATAACAGCTAGTATGAGCAGATTTTTAAAATTCTGAATGTCTGCTGACGTTTTGAGCATGAAGAGCCAAATGCAGTTTGTGTTGCTGCTCTATCTACTAAGCTGGCCCTGGTAAATGTTAAATGTAAACCAACTGTAAAGGTGAATAAAAATAATATCCTTCATGTGTAAGCTATAGCAGACTGTTTCTCTTAGATGTTTTTCCTCGTACTGTTCCCTCCCTGGATGCCAATCATGTCCACATTTACATTATCTTAAATGGGAGTTGGAGCCCATAGCCCACAGCCTAAACTGAGCTCTGTGGTGATCAAAAATATTTTAGAGCAATGCAATACAGCTACTGTTATATTAACTACACCCATATGGAGCTCTAGCTCCATAAGCTAGACTGAGCTTACCCATTCCCAGAGGGAGTGGCTCAGTGTTTCCTTTGGATGAAAAGCTCAGAGAAATGTGACTGACCTCCAGTTTTGGAGCCAGAAGTTGGGATATTGAATAGTACTGAATTTCTTCTTGCGGATGGAACCACTTTTATGCCAGTTCTTGGGAGCACTCACTTAACCAAAAATATTAGTGTAAGGGTCTTATCCATTACTGAATTCTGGAAATAACATGACCCTTGGGTTTCCCTGGTCTAGAGGGAAGAGTGTGGCTTTGGGGCACTAGAAGCAATGTTGGGTTTAGTACTCATAACACCATTTGTAGTAAAATGACACTCAAGCTGCAAAGCTCCTGACAGAAGGAGAAGGGATTTGGGGCAGTAGATCTGAGATTCAGACTTTCTAGAGATAGAGTCAATAGAGTTATGGACCTTCTCTAAGGTACCTTCAGGAGGCAAGACATCACTGAACAGTACTGCAGGTGACGGTACAGATCATCAAAAGTACGCAGGAAATTTCTTGTTCTGGCAACTTCCCTAGCCTTGAATAACTGTGGATTAGTGAGCCTCCTGAGCAGAGCCAGGAATACATCAAGCAATAAATAGTGGTGCTTGTCAGCAATTTTTTATTCTGAATATTTTCACTTCTAGGTTGATTCTTTTCTTCCCTAATTGTTCTTTTCCTTCTTTGACCAATCACTTCATTTCAGCTTCACTCTCCCTGCCTCTTTTTCCACTCTTTCCTGTCATCTTCATTTCAATTTTGTAGCTTTCCTCAATTTTTTGTTTCTCTTTTTATTTACCTTAAATTGTTCATAACAAATCTTCCAATTTTTCTCTACTCTTCCTCCTCCCCCTGATAATAAAAGTGGAATTAATGTGATGTTTGCAAGCTTTTCCAGCAATCACCCTGCTTAAATATTATATTTCCTCCCTAATCCTCTTTGCCCCCTTTGTTTAGACTACAAGCTCATCAAGTCAGGGACCGTTTCTCCTTCATGTTTGTACTGCTGAGGACAAAAGGGCCCTGTTATCAGATGCCTCCCGATGTTAAAAAAAAAAACAAACTGAACCACCAATCATAATAGCAAGAAATATTTAAACAAGCTGCCTATTGTTCAGTGTGACCTTGGTACCCTGATAAAATGACTTAAAAGCCAATAAGACTTCAGCCCTTAAGCATTTAAGTCGTTTTTGGAAATGCCCAAGTATCCAAAAGTTTTGAAGTACAGTCAAGGCTCTAGACAACTGCTAATTTTTGAAATGTTTCATGGAGGTAAAATGCTAGAAGATTATATGCAATGAATATGTAATGTAAACGATTCATACAACATGATGTTGCGATGATTCCCTGACCTTTTAATGCTAAGGAATGGCAAAATTCAGGTCACCGTACCTGCATCCCCAGCTGAGTGTACAGCACTGTCATATGCCACTGAATTGTGCTGGAAGTCTTGCAGGTTCTGAGACCACAACCTCACATTCTCATCCATGGGGGTCGTAGCCTGCGTTACTGTCATGGTAGCACTTACGGCCTCTGCAGTCTTCAGTTTAGCTTGCTCCAAACGCTCTCTGGCCTCCACTACAAAATAAATAGGGGATGAGAAGAAATGAACTCTTTCAAAGATTCAAGCAAGCTATAACCAGTACTTAGAAAGTGGTGAGGCTAAGGGCGTTTCACCTTCTGCAGAATGGGGACCCAACCTTTCTTGGTTGGTTTTCTCTTTATTTCCAGAGGGAATATTCAAAACTTCCTGTGGTTGGTCTACAGTTACATTAATTCTTAAAATTTAACAAATTCTCATTTCCATTCTTGATTGTTAGAAATTTTCAATGTCCTTGGATTTTGATGGGTGTTATATAGCCAAGGAAGTTGGAATAGAGATGGAAAAATACATTGTTTTTCATCAAGTTTTTGAAAGAAAATGCATGTATGTGTTGAATATTTTTCATGAAAGTTATTTTTGAAGGAGAGAAACTCAAGACACTGAAGTGGTTTTGTTTTCTCATACCTGGCATTTTGGTTTTTTTTTTTGTTTGTTTTGAGTTAGCAATTACTGTATTTGTAAAACCTGTGGCAGTTTGCATAGGATAGTATCTTGGCAGTAAAACCCAGCCATTTTTAGTTGAAGTTAATGAAGAAACCTTGACTATGTCAACTTTGAACACCTTCAGATATACTTGCTGGATGCTCTATGATGGCTCTTTTCTGAAAAACTAAGGTAAGATTTTGTCAATATCAAGACTGCCAGTAATTACCTCCCAAATACTCTACTTGCCAGGTGTGATGTATATGTGAATTAGATTTTGACTATCAATACAATAAATCCACAGACTTGTAGATTCTCCAAGGCCTGAAAGGATCAAGAGTAACATGGGAGTGGACAATTACAGTAAGGAGGATCAAGAAGAATGTTAATAATTTCAGGTGGCAAAACATATAATTTCATTATGAATGTGTTAAAGCTGGGTGTTTGCTGTCTAGGTCTTGTAGTTTCAGTCAAATTCCTTTAGGCTTCCCTGGGACTGAAATCTTAATACGAACTTCATAGGCCATATGCAAAGATAAAATATACTCTTAAATGTATGAAGATAAAGCATCATAAAGATGAAGTTCCTCTTACAACCTGGCTCTGCTGATTGCATTTTTGTGATGGCTCTCATCAATTGGCTTCGCAGAGCATTCATTCTGGCAAAAGTGCCATTAACATGCCGGCTAGTGTCTGCAACGGTTAAATCATTACCTGTGGGGAGAAAATAGGAGGTATAGTTGAGTGGCATCGAAGTGGCATTTAAAACGGTAAATTTCATCCTGTGGAGGTATGTGATTAAGTATTTAATACACCATAGGCAGTATACTATAGCCTCTTTTAGTATAGGCCATACTAGCACTCTGGACTTCGAATAATCTAAAGGAAAAAGCAACCTTGCAGCTCTCAGCCTTTATTTGCTTGCCACAGAGTTGCTTAGAAAAATCTGGAGACCTGTATCTCAGTCAGTACTATCTCTCTTTGCTTTACCAGAACTGCTGAGAATAGCTGCAACAAGTATACAGGAAAAGTTTTAAGGAACTCAAAAGGTCCTGAAAAATTGAAGAGGTCATTTTCGTAATTTTAGAGCTTTCTTTCATTCTCAGTGAAAAAAGGCCAAAATCCTTTAACATTTATTATTATCCTTCACTGGTGAAATCCAGCTCTCTGAAAACTTAAACTGTTGTGAATTGATTTCAGTTGAACCACTTGATTGAGTATATTTACCTGTGAACAACTGTTTGCAGGATCACACACTTAAACAGTGGTTGTGTCTAAAATGGTCCTTTTGTAAATGAAATAAACTTTCAGCATCTGGCAGGATGACAACACATGAACTACTCAAACTGTGCCTGTGGCCATTTCAAGTACTTCGTGTGGTAACTTCGATCAATACACTATTCTGTTACAGCGGTAGTTCTGCCTTAGTGATGTGCTTTTGAAATTTATTTTAATGCGCATGCTTATAAACTGACTGGGAAAGTAGAAAGGATGTAAATTTACTGTCATCTGCTGTCCGTTGTAGCTCCATGGCTTGGTTGAGAAGTTCTTCGCTTTTGCCTTTATGGTAAATGATCTGAGTATCAATTCCAACTGCAGCCTACAAGTATGTTCCAAAAAAGAAAGTCAGAATAATGCTTACCAAATGTTCCTTTTTATTGTGTTTAATTTTGGACAACATATTACTTCATATAAATGTAACTACAAAGTCACTGCAGTTTCATTTGCTTTGTTAACATTTAAGATGGGCAGCCGGATTAGAAAAAAACATCTGAAAAGCAAAATTTTATGTAGATTGCAATTAAAGTTTAGAGAAATGTATGCTTTTCCAGACAACAACACTGAATAACAAAGATGCAGAAAGCACAGGAGTCCTCTTAATTTATCAACTCCATATGGTCAACATGGTACTCATGCTACATGTTAGTTAGGCACTGTGACTGTTTATTTCTACTGTCATCTCAGATGGGTGAGGAACACTTGCACTGCATGAGGAGCTGCCTTGTAGTCCCCAGTAGCGTGCTGGAAGCAGAGGGCTGGACTTGAAATCCCACAGCTCCCTGGGGTTCAGGCCCCTGTAATCTAACCAAATCCTCTTGCTAGGCCACTAATAAATTGCTATTACGTAGCATGTATATAGGTTGGAAACTATATACATACAAAAATACATATAAAATATTTTATCACAGCAAGGCCAAGAGACAAAATTAGCATCCTCATCCCTGCACTGAGTGTGTGAGTGGGCTATTTGCCCCATTTTAACTTGACTTTCTATGAGAAACGGTGATGCTTCTGTTAGATGTCTTGACCGCCTTTTCTGCCACATGGTGCTGTGTGGAGTAGGAGGACTCGAGCACTAAATGCCAGCTCAGGTTCCTATAGGGCCAGGGAGTTGTCTGGACTTTCACAGAAATGCCTCAATTTGAGTGACAACACAGAGCAGCATCACCCCGTACTTAGGGACAGAAGAACCTGTTGCATCTTTTCGAATACCAGGGGACGTTAGGCTGGCAGAATAATTAACCACCTAGGATCTAATTCAGGAAATAGTAGATGAATCAAAATGTGCAGTGAGAAGTTCAATGCTGACAGTTAAGCTAAATCTTGTTTCTTCTTTATACTTAGGTGTCCAAAGTCCCTGAAGCATTGCAAAGTAAAAGCTGATATTATGAAAATTACTTACATCATTGACCCGGTTTGTTGTGTTCAGTGCCAGCAGTGCAGCTTTATTAGCTTCTTCAATATAATTGGCAATGTTTTCATACACATTTGAAGCATTTATTGCCCTTTGTACCAATCCATTTGTATCAACGCCATACAAATTCCTGTTAAAAAGAGAGTAAAAGGAGGAAGAAACCGAACTGTATCAAAGTAGTTTCAAATGGATTAATTTTCTTAACATTCTGTGAATTCTGACTACATAATCATGCACACAAATATACTTGGCCTAAGTAGTATTCTCTTCATTGTGTATGACCATTTATGTCAGTCTGAAGCAGGTGAAAACTATGTGGATAGAAGGCACTTCCCAGTGGTTTGACTCTGGGAATTTTGCCCTTAACATCTATGGGAGCAGCAACAAGTGACTACTGAGCTTTTGTCTTTTTTAAATCTAGATTAGATATTCCATAATTAACAGAATAACATCTATCAGTTGTCCTTCTTTAGGGATGACTCCTGGCCATGAACGGAAAGACATGTGTGTGCCAGTGATCAGGACAGCTGTATCACTGGGCTGTTTATACTTTCCAAAAGTAGGTGGGAAAAGGGGGAGGATCAGATGAAGAACTGCTCATGATCATCAAATTTTTTAAAAAGTTAGATTTCAAAAATACAAGAGAGCTTGATTTGCATATTAGGTGATAACTAGTCTTTGGGGGAGATTCCAAACAGCAGTTGGTTTAGGATTCAACCTTCAGCTGTTAGCAACTTTGAATAAATATCATTTTTTTATATTTTTGTGATAAACAGAATTCAGAGTATATGTTAGATATAGACTCTAAATATATATATACATGTGTGTGTATTCACTTCAAAGAGTTTGCACACTGAGGGTTTATTAAGTTTCCAGATTCAGTGTTGCTGCAAGAATTTCCTGCTATATTCCCCCAAGACAAAAGAAGAAACTCTACCAAATAAAAGCCTAACAGGCTTATAAAGCAAATCCGTAAAAACCAAAATTATTTGAAGACAGGCTAAATTTTTTAAAGGATTAAGGTTTCACTGCAGGACAATCTTCTCAACAAATAAAAGAGTCAGCACATTTCCGTCTGAATATTTCGTAATTATTTCTGTTTGCTTTCTATTAAATTCCTGATGCGTTGGACTTGGTAGTCATTTTTAAATTATTTTGGTAAGGAATGAAGGCTAGCCATATGGGGTATTTTCTTTCAAGTGATTCTGCTGCCCGCAGTTAGCTGATCTCAGACTGAACATACTGTTTGTTTTTTAGGCTGTCTGTAGTTTGTGTGGCATTATAGAACAGAGTTTCAGATGTCGGCTTTGTACAACTGTATAAAAGAAAACCATCTGTTATTTTTTTCTCTGTTTTAGTCTCCTATCTAGGGCATACTAATATTAAGAAACAACTGGTATTTAGATAATATACTTGAAGGGTAGTTTTAAGTTTATCTTCCAAAAGCATATGTCCATGATGTTACTTAAGGTAGAATTTGGTGAAATATTTTATTTAAGAATTCATTTGCAGCAGTGATTTTTCCATGGGTAGTCCCAACTGCAAATAAAGTCGTATTTCAAATCTGTCTAAAAGTGGCTTTTTAGTAAATTGGGGGAAAGGTGATGCATTTAGTATCTTCCAGCAAACTAGGAAAACTTACAGTAAGTTTTTGGTGTTACAGTGGGCCAGTTTCACTGGGACACAACCTACTGAGTATCAGAACTACTCCATCAGTAAACCAGTTCTTGAACAAAAATTATCCCAAAGCCTATTTTTTGGCCCATAATGCTAAACATGTGAATGAACTTACTGACGTGAGCTGTTTCTGCAAACCCCATTTAATCTGCCTGTATTATTTTACTTTTCAGTAATCTACCTTTTGTATTCTCTTGCTATAGGAAGAGAAGAACATGCCAAATTAGAAAGGGGAGAATGTCACACAAGATACATGTTTATTTATTCTTTGAAAAGGTTAATAGATTTTTCTTAGCTCAACTTCAGCTGTTCCCTCTGGACCTTGACAAGTCCTTCCATACATGACTTAACAGTGATTTGTTTAATGCCTATTTACAGACAGCACATCTAATGTAACTGTGTTGCTGCTTGTCTTTTAGTTTATTCAGCTGTTCAGTCAGTAGCACTTGTATGAACAGAGTCTGCTGAAGTTAAATTTTACCGGTCCAGCTCATCAGCAAGTCTTCTTAGGTTGTGTGCATGATGCATAGCCTTTTCTACCAAATCATCATCAAACAGAGACAGATTGGCTAGTTTTTCTTGCAATTCCTTTTTCGCTCCATCTATTTCTGCGTAGAACCCTGACACATTCTGGACAAAATATGGAAGGAAGGAAAGAAGATGAAAATTGTAAAAAATCAAGTCTGTATTTTGTTTATTATGTTTTATTTCACCTTTTATATTATGATAATGCTGTTTTATGTTATATTTGTTTGATGTTATATTTTTAAAAGTTAAAAAAGAGGAAAGATCAAAAAGAGTCTGTCCCATGAATGTCAATATGGCAAGAAAAATGCAGGAAGATAAAAATCAACCAAAATTCCAGGAATCCCTTAGAAAGATATTAGAGAGATATGTGTAAAACACCACAGAAAGACAGTTGAGAAATGTCTTACTATCCTTTATGTTTGCTCCAGAATGGTGCCAAGGACAAGTCTTTCAGAGTGAAGTGCTAATAGGTGAAGTAATTAAACCAGATCTTTGCCAAAATCCCCTCATTGTGGTTCTTCTTAAATTGGGAGGTGGAACCCGTATTTTTTCTTTTTTTTACCTCTTCTTTGTGAAGACCGCAGGCCAGAAATTAGTTTTTGGGACTTCTAAATGGTATCTATACAAGTAAACGAAATAGTGCTGGGGTGGGTGGGCTTATGCATCATCCCATTACTGCATGGGCCCTGGCACTGTTTTGGCCCTGGCCAGCTGCCACTCTCCCAAACCTGCCTCCCTGGGGAATAGCACGGGGCAGTGCCTGTGCCCCAGGAACAGTTCGGCAATTGCTGGAGAGGGGCAAAGAGTTTGGCTGTACAGCTGTGAGCTGTGCCACATCGTGGAAAATGGGCCCTGGCCCCTTTCTGTCTCCTTGCACAGAGACATCCCTCATGTAAGACATCTTGGGTTTGTAAATCATTTGTAAATCAGTCCACCTAAATACTACCTATATGTATGTGTAGGCAAGGAGAAGTAGCATCCCTTTGCCTTAGCTATACTTCTTCCTTATGTGAAATACTTGTGGGGAAGACCAAATGGGCCTACATTCACCTTCTCTCCAATACACGAGCTTGCTGATATATTTGAGGATTATAAACATGGCCTCGAAATACACGAAAAAAGGATGAAATGGAGAGAGAGAAAAAGGGTGAATGAGTGAAGCGTGAAAATACTTATTGCTGAGGAGGATGGAAGATGTATGACGTTGCACACTGCTTCTTTCTCTGCAGTGTGAACATTCCCTCTGTGTAAACTTATCCACAGGAGTGGGGAACCCGAAATGATAAACTGCAGCAATTTGTTTTGCACAAAACACCAGAGAAAAAAAAAAAATCATACTGCTTGATCACCCAGGGATGGTTGTAAAGCAAACTGTCTTCCTTCTGTTTTCTCAAATTACTTTTTCAACGAAAAATTAATGACTTTTGATATTTGCTCTTGTGTTAAAAAAACAAGTGGGCAACTATGACCAAAATGAATGTTTGTGGAGAATTTTCATTTGTCTTGAATTATCTCAAAATTTTAAAATAAAACATGAAAAAAAAAAAGCAACTGTGGTAAATATTTCAGTTAGCAAAATCCCAGCTTTATTTTCTTCATTTTTTTCATAGAAAGTCCAAAACCCTAAAATTTCTAAAAATTTCCTACAACACCTTGTCTCATTCAAAACGCTGGATACTAGTCTACAGTTCCAGAAGAGGATTTCTATAAGACAATCTGTTTATATATGTTTTACACTCTGATGGTGGCTGGTTTTAACACTGATATCTGGGATCTTTAGCCTTCTCCTGTGCTCTTTTGCAGGCATGAGAAAAGGAATTCAGCATATAGTGCAGTCTTTTACCAGAGCATCTTTTGGCAGCTGCTTGTAATGAAATGATTGAGAACTCTACAGCAAAATCCTTCATTCAGCTCTGCGTACAGTAAGGTGTCCTTATAATATAATTATTTTTCTGAGGCAGTAAAATGTAATTACAGAGCTTTTCATCCAGGAAGATTTATACTTTTTTTGGGGAATATTCAGCAGTATTTCATTGAAGCAGTATAAAAAAGGAGAGGTTTTTATTTAGTGGTCTAAACACATGACTTAAAAGTTCAAAAAATCAGGACATATTTTTTAAAAAAGTCACTGAGGCACCTACCTTTATTACCTCACTTAACTCAGAGTTGACCTTTTGTGGTCCTGCCAAAATAGTTGTGGCACTTAGCAGGATGCTGTTCACTTCATCTATTTGCTCTTTTATTTTTTCATGTTGTTTCTACAAAAAACAAAATAAAATAAAATCACATCCAAAACTGTCTGTGCATTACTAAAATACAGCATTACCATTTTTGTTAAATATATTAAAGTTAATTCAAAAGATGAAGTGAGGAACTGAATAGATTTTAGACAAACTTGAAGCCTAAGTTTTCCCCAGACATCTCTAATAGCTGCATATTATAATGTGATTCTTTGCATTTTCTTGTCTTTGTGAAAGAAATGTTAGGGTTTTTTGTTTTAATTTCTTAATTTTATTTTATATTATAGCATGAACAATTATTGGAATGAAGCATTATTCAGTGCACTGCCAGCAGAGACAAATTAAACATGGATTTTTCATAGTGAGCTGGAAACTGCTTTTTTTCTGGAGGTTTTTTAAAGCTATAGTACAGAGATCTCTTCTCCTTGTGAATAGTAAAGCTAATGTGAACAATCTCTTTTGTACAGCATCTGCCTTCATTGTAAGGAGTAATGAAGATCCAACTGGTTTAAAACAGTGAACAATTGTGACTACACACTTTGGGCTTTGCTTCATAAATGTGAGATGAGCTGCAGCTTGGCACTGTAATTATGAAACAATGGAACAACAGAAGAGGCTTTGTACATAAGGATCCCAAGCTGCTTGTAGAAGAATTCACGAGAACAGCAAGCCTGATTTCTCTATTGAATTATTAGACCTTCCACATCAGCATGAACTTCTAGAGCTGCAAATTTCAAGAGCTCAAAACTCAACCACTGATGCTATGAAACCCAGAGGTTGGCCTGAATTTGCAAGATCGTTCTTCAAATCACAAAATTGCTCCCTAAACACCTCTCCTCCAGTATCCGAACAATTTCAGCCATTGAAATGAAAACAGTTTGCTTCAAATGGTCCCAGATTGTTCTCTTTGTCATTGTCTTGCTTGCTGAAAAAATAAATGAAGAGAAAAGTTTTAGGTGGGACATTCTGGGTTTGCATCCCTTAAAGGAAACTAAAGAAAACAGAGAAAGAGTCACAAAACTGCTGGGAGGAGAAAAAATAGTCTTTTTGTATGGCTGATGGATTGGGTACTTTTCTGGGATAAGAGACCTGAAAATTCAATTTCCTCATCAGCCAGGTGGGATTTGAACCTAATACCACCACTTACAGGCAAACATGCCCCCCTTCTATGCTGTAGGGGACAGGTCTCCTCTGAGCTCTTCTCTGGAGTGATCACTTTGTTCAAAATACTGAAACTATTCATTTGAACAGAGCATAAGGGAAAATTGCTGTAGCCTTATAGCTAAGCTATTCACCCAGCAAGCAGGAAAGCCAGTTTCAAGGTATGTGTTGTGAAGGAGTTAGAGAATGGATTTGTGCTTGAAGATGCAAGAACAATCATCTGCTCTTCCTGAAAAAATGGGGACTCATTTTGTTTAAAGAACACCAGAGAGGAAGTTTGGACGAGACAGTATGAACGCACTCACAGCCCAGGGTATGAATGCAGTGCAGTCTTTATAAATAATTGTTTTAATATAATATAATTACTTTTGTGAGCATGAAGTCCTTCCACATTATAAATCAGTACATAATAGGTGAAACAATCCCACCACAATATTTATAGCAGCCATCCTACATGGAATTTTAAGCTTCTTGGGTTTTGTTGTAATACATCTTCCTAGTTTAGGCATTAATGTCCATCTCTTCCTTGGCCTGCTGAGACATGCCATGCCAAAACTTGTCATTTATTGTCACTCCATGAATAAATAATAGTACCTTGCACTTCCACAACTTGTTTCTTAGAACTGGAGAGTCAAACTCATCCTTCTGAGTGGTCCAAGAAATTCTTTTTTGGTGTGATGATTCCTGAATCTAAATTGTTTGCCATCTACTATTTTAAGCACCGGCAGAGACGGAGTGTTCACAGACAACAGTTATGATAAATATACTGCATAGTACCTCACGCCTTTGAAGATTGGCTGTGTTTTCCTTATTTATATCCTCCGTTTGTATAACATAGTCAAACGCCTGGTCTAATGCTTCCTCCAGGTCTGACAGCTTCACATCCTGTTCGCTGAGCTGCTCCAGCACATCAGATACTAGAGATCTGGTGTCATTGTACCTCGCGTGAAACTCTTCAACTTGTTGCAGCACTGGGAGAAAAATCAGAGGCCACTGATTAATCCAAAGCTTGGATTTCTGACAAAACTTACCTATGCAACAATTTCTGTTGCTGTTACTCAAGGGACAGTAAAACACATTTGTTAAAGGCTCACTTGAGAGATCATATACCTAGATTTTAATTTTCCCTCCTCTTTTGAAAAGGAAAGATGCCTCTCACTTTAATATCTCATTTTAATCTCATTAATTTCCCCTCTCCAGTAGCTTTTCCTGCGAGAAACTAGGTTTGGCTTTCCACGCTCTTCATTTGGTTTTCATTGTCACAGCTAACCAGGCTACTCTGGACAAGACGGTCCTTATTGTCCTGGGGCTCTGACTCATGTTCACTGAGTTGTGAGAATTAGGCTGCCACTCTTTCCCATACCAGCAGTTTTTCTCTCTCTGCTGGAGTTTACTGTCCCCATGGCAGAGCTGGCAGCAGGGAAGGAAGATGTTCACACGAGCAATCCCAGCCCTGGCACGAACCTTCCTAAGCAGCTGTCGCTGAGGTGCTGCAGCGCACAGGCACATACAGACGCACAGACACAGACATATTTTTCTGCTTATTCTGCCACAGGGGCAGCAAGTGCCAGCAGAGACTTGGGGCAGGCATTTGGAAGCAACAGCATCTTCAGCACACCAGTCGGTGCCTGCCAAGCGCCTGCTGGTCCTCCCCAGGGGCTCAGCAGTACATCCAGAGCTGCCTGGCCCATGCCAGCTGTGCATCAACGTGTAGATGAATGGAAGACAGATTTAAAACTCACACTCCTCCGCTGCGTTTTCCTCCTCATCTGCAAGTTGCCTCTGATTAGTGAAAGGCTTACGGCGTTTGATCTCCTTCAGCATCTCCTCAGCCACACTCAGCTTCTGGGCAATTTCTTCAGGGCTCAGCTCTTGTTGAACTGCATAGTATTTCATCTTGCTGCTGATTTCTGTGGGAAAAAGGAACAGATGGTCAATCCAGCATGGCTACAGAGAAGTAAATACTGTGGAGTACTTCTACTTTTGTGAATCCAGATCATGCTGATGGCAAAAGAAAGTTTTAATTCTCTCTCAACTCTGTAGTAGATAATTATTATGTTTAATCTAGTCTTAAAATTAAACCTGTAAATATATCACACTTTCTGACATATGTGGGGGTCTCATCAGAAGAAGATGAGATTAAGCAGGCATGGGTTTTATGTATTATTTGGCTTGGCCGTTCTTATAGACTGGGATCATCATTTTATTCTGAGTTCTGTAGCATGTAGGAGGCTGGGGCTTCCGTCCAGGATTGTGGTTTTTAAGTGCTGCTGCAAAAATGTTATGTTTATTAAATAACAACAACGGCAAGGAGACTGAAGTAACCTTTTTTTTCCATCTGAAGATGTTTGAGGCACCCTAAAGAGGTAACATATGGCTTCTGGCCTGATACTGCCTAGCTGGTTTGGAGGTAGATACTATTTCAAGGTTTTGGTCTCAGATCAAACTGTTGGATCCCTGCAGCTGAAATTGAGTTTACGCATTCCCAGTGTAGGCATTACAGAGTTTACCCACTTCTCACTCCCTGGCCTTGAATACCACCTCCTCTTTTATGCCCTACAACGTGAATAGCTTTGGCTTGCGTTCATCACTACTTTTGTGGATAACCAGAGCTGGCAAAGCCAGTAATATGCATCTGTAAGATTTTTATTAAAAATAGATGTGTAATTTTGGCACAACTGATTCTTTGGCAGAGTGTCTTTGTATGCAGTTTCTGGCTGGCTCCTCAGCTCATTAGTGAAGCTTTAAAGTCTCATACTGAGCAGTAACTGATCACAACCAGCGGCTCCATGGATTTCTTTTTCCTTCTCATGCTGGCACACACACGTGCATGTGTGCACACATACACCTTCCCTTCAGTAGAGGGTGGCTTGCCTTCTACAGGTGGCGATGCCCCTGTAGAAGAATAGTTTTGAGCGTGGTGGAAATAATTTTCACCCGCTTGTCTCCAGCTGCTTTCTGGGTGAACAAGCATTCTCTCTTTATTCACAGCCATGGGTGTGGCTTCTTCTATGGTAGCGCAACCTGATTGTGCTATTTGTACGCCAAACTACATACATTTCTGCCTTCTGTGGTTCCTTTCCTGCCCAAAGCCGATTAATAATACAAAAGGACTATCCCCAGAGGTCAGCCAGTGATTGTTGGTGACATACAATGAGGCTCATGCTGACACTTTTGCTCAGTACTTGTAGAAATAAGATGTGACGGATGGCCACAGTCAAAGGTGATCTAGCATCACAGGTGTAAGAAGGTAGTACAAACGTAATATCCTATGAACATGGTCTCAGCCTGCCTCTTCTGTGTGATAGGATATGTTAACTTCACTACATTTGTTGAAATAAAGTAATGGTTGAAGCCCCCATGGAGTTAAGGATAAGCGAGGATAACAGTTGATATGTGACCGCTCCTCCTTACACAACGTGCCACAGAACTTGCAGTAATCGCTCTAGAGACAGAACTGGTAAGGTCTGTTAATAAAGTGTTTCTATTAATTGAAAATGGGCTGTTTAACCTCAACTGCCAGTCAGCCTTTCTATTCTGGTGCCATACACAGCTTTCTTACACTGTTGGCTTTGCCAAGGACTGGGAAAAAACAGCGTGCTCTATGGCAGGATGGAGGCTGTCATGATGCAGGTGTACAGGGGACAGAGATGCTTCTGAGTATGTTCACTTGGGGTTTTATTGCTTTCTGTAGGTACAGAAGAAGAGGCTGCAATTGGTTTAATCTCAGTTTTATATATCAGCATGATAATGATATGTCATAGATATTCCAGATGAAGATTATAATCTCTGACTAGGAAACGTTTTTTAAGAGCAGCTGTGCTTGGGAAGGTGTTCACTGTTGTCATTTATCCTTTGATCTATAGTACAGTAAAAATTCTTGAAGATGCAGGAGGTTTAACAGGCTCTAAATAAAAAAAAAATCTTCATCTGAGAAGGTGTAAAATACATACATTTACAGTCAGAAGAGAAGTTATGTTTTGAGATTTATCCTAGTTCTGGAGATGCTTTTATTGCTCTAGCATGTTGCCCAAAGATGAACTTAATAAGTTTTGTCTGCATCCCCTCACATCACATGGACAGATGAGCAGGACACTGAGACAACAGGTTACAGTTTGTCCCAACATTTTAACATAAAAAGCTCTTGGTTTCACTCTTTTCCTAATTTTGGGAGATCATCGTCATCATGTTTACCTCTCCTACCGTGAATCAGCATCACTAGAACCGTTTCTGATGGGCTGCACTAGCCACACGGTTTACAATTCTGCCTTTCACTTTTACGGAAGGCCACACTTACTTTGTGGAAAAAAAAGGCAATGAAAATGCAGTTTTCCAATTCTTCTTCTGTATTTCAGAAAGAAAAGAACCAGAGGACAACAGCTAGTCTGTAATCCTCTGTAGATGTGTCTGGACCCAAACTAAATTGCAAATTCTGGTCAGATGAAGCAATAAGCAGCTTGACGAGAAAATCACCACCACCTCCAACACTAAGCTTGGGGAAGCAGTAAGTTCACCAAATTATTTACTATTCAACGTCCTTTTCTTTTTAGAAGCATCTGCATGAAGTTGTATGAACCAGCACAATCCTACTCAGCAACAGTTTGCTAAAAGGCAAAAACTGCATTTAAAGTAACACTCACCAGTAGGATCACCAGAGTTAGTCAGACCTAACTGACTGCCATGGGTTCAAAAGGGAAAGGAACATTTTTAAAAAAATCTGTCTAGCTATTCATATGGCCTCCATTACTTATCAGCAGGATGGGAAAAGTGCACTTTCATGAACCTGCTGACAAGTAAGACATGGAGTACTCTCATCTCCCATCCTATGCTTGTGTTGGTGGCTTCACCCAGCCCCAGTCTGATACTGACATTTTTTTACCACATGTATGTATAAATACTTTGAGCAGCTTTCAAACAAACAAAGGCTACAAGCTGAATTAGCTTGAAGCATTTAATGTAAACCTATTTATTGTTATTTTGCCCTGTCAAAGAGAGAAAAAAGAAAGAGAAGCTCTTGTTCTGGGTGTCAGACCAAGTCAGCCTGTGGTGTCAGCGGTCTTTTAAGAGAGAGAACTTTTCATCATGGCCTTGCAGGCTGCAAAAGCCTTATGTGTGGGTTGTTTTGCGAGAGTGCTCAGGTGCTATGACATTTTTTTGCTGGAGGTTTCATTAATACGTGCTTGACATTGAGCTGAACCAGAAAGAAATCTATTTACCTTGAATGTTGTCCCTCATATTACTGAGCTGCTGCACAAGCTGAGTAGCACGGTTGTTGGTCTCCATGGTTTCCTTCTGTACCAGTAGGCCTTTGCTGGATGCTTCATTTCCCTATGAATAAACCATGTGAGGTAGATGTTAGATTTCTTTTCAGATTCATATGCATGTGTGAGGATGAGCAATGTAAACACACATTCTGCTTTCTCCTGATGAGCATGTGAAAGTCCATTTATCATATAAAGTGGTATTTACAGAGGTGTTTGAAGTTAAGGGCTGTCTTGTCGGTGTTTTCAGAATTGCAGAGTGAGAGATTAAAATCTGTCCCATATTTATCCATCATTTGCTGCAATCAAATTGCCATAAATTATGTACAGTTGTAAAACTCCCATCTGCTGAGTCTCCTAGGCATTCAGCGGAGCTGGCTCATTTTGCTGGGTATAGCGTTTCCTGAGTAAGCACATAGACTGAAGAATAAGGTGTCAAGCTCACAACTATTTTTAGATCAATGTTTCCCTCAAGTGTGGTCCCCAGCTCTGCAACTTGTTAAAATTAAGAAGAAGCATGAGGATTCAAAATACTCTGAAGAGCATAGCCACCCTTCTGTACTATATTACATTGGAGGCTGTACTCTGCATTGTGTTCCCTTACATGTGAGGGAAACGAAGAGTTACCATGTCATAGTTATCATCTTTCCTAGAAGGTCACTGACTTTGGGAGTCCTTAGATTTAATTTTCACTGGTATTTCCCAGGAAGGAGAAAAACATATGACTGCTGTGCCATTGACATTTCCTGGACCCTGTGTGTGTATGTGCGTATGTGCACATATAAGTCCGCTCCACACGCTTGCAAGTGGTAAGGTGTTTGGTTCACGATCCCCGTTGGGGCAGCAGCAGCAAAAATTCCTACTGTAAAATTAGTTTCTGGCTTTGGGGTGCCCTGACACCTCATAAGCCAGAAGATATTTGGCTGTTGGTGTGCTCACTTCATACTTGCTTAATCCTGCAAGAACAGCAGAGGACTCTGCTGCCATCCTCCAACACTGCACAGCTCAGCCTTGCAGAGCTGCAGGTTCAGCGCTAGCAGTGGCCATGACCCACGAACGCTGTTTTACTCAGGGTTTGCAGAGGCACTCGGTGGCACTTGCAGGCAGGGTCAGGGCAGCCAGCACCACAGGAGTGGGTGGGCACCCAAAAAAACTGACTGTGAGGGTTTATAGAAGGGTTTTAATTTGATTTCTATTTACTTGGTTTTTTAGTCTTTGAAGGGCAAGCACTATGGTTTTTTATTCGTATTCCTTTATTGCTGTCGTGGTTTCTTGTGGATGCTCTGTCGCTCAGCATCACCACTTCATGCTTATTTTAAGCAACTTGTTATTGTTTTTACATGTGCTTGCCTTTACGTAATACTCTTTCCTCACCAGATTTTTCTTTAACTATTGAACACCTGGGGAATTGCTGCGACAAATTTGCTGATTGCCATGAGATTGATGGGAAACACAGCAGCATGAGTGAGGGGTGCTCTTAGGGACCCTCAAATTCCCGCTGATGTATGGAGGCTCATCCTGAAATTTGCTAAGAGCCCAGGAAGGAAAGGTGCTGGGTTCCCCCAAGTCTCTGCCAAACATTCAGGATCGAGCTACGTGCTGTTTTAGTCTAAGCTCATCCCAAGCAGACTCAGGGAGTTACAGGTCACATTTAGTCTTCTCATTTAACAGGAAGATTTGCCTACAGTTGGTGCATTCATTCTGCCTTTGGGGTTTAGAACAGAATCTGCAGCAACCCCTCAGACACGGGGATGTGCACGTGAAATGCTCTGAACGGAAGATGTGGCACATCCCTGCAAAACCCACTCAAGGCCCTAGCACCTGTTTTCCATAAAAGTGCCTTGAAAGAGCAAAAAGTTCAATATATTCAGAGTTATTACTGTGGTCTTCCTTCCACGGTGGGAGTCTGGGGCCATTATTTCCCTGCCTTTACAAGCAATCACAAGTATTCATGTGGAACAAGCATTAGAAATATCCAGGGAGAAAAGACCAGAGGAAACGCTGAATTTATTTGCTCAGGGGCAGTCAAACTGAGGAATCAGCTAAGAAATCCCCATGCGGTACTGAAGATGACAAAAGCGTTGTTATTTTCCAAATTCACTAAATATTCCTAGAAAACCTAATGCCTTAATCATCCTGCCTACAAACTACATAGGGGGACACTGAGGTGTATGAGCACTGCCAGATTTTCACAGGTACGGGGGAGTGTGAGCTGCTTTAATCAAACCTCTTTTTTGACCACAGGCATAGTCCGTGTAATTCTGCAGTGCCCTTTCTGCTAAGTAAGTGCTGATTAAAAACACCCAAACCCAAATTTTCTCTTCCACCTCCCTATACAGTCCTTCCTCTTCTTCCTTTTTGTTTTTTCTCCTCCTTGCTCCTGTATTTGAGTTTTACTCTAAGGTATAATTTTAATTTGCCTTCTGAAGTGAATGTAAGGTCTGGCATTTTACAATAAGCATGAAATACACCCTAGTCATACTACAGCTGTGATCATGTCTGGGAATAACATAGAGGGTGATGTATCTCACTGATATGTATATATCTTAGCAACAGAAAGTTGTTTATAATACCTCTTTAAAATAGAGGAGAAGCAATTTTGAACCCTATTTCTTCTCTTATTGTATATCATATCAGTATTCTTCTAGGGTGCAATGAAAGTGTTATGTGAGCTGAGAGCAGATAACCTTAATTTTATAGCCTGGCAATTGAATGTGGATGCAACATTTATGATTACAATTGTGTTAAAACATATCTTGAGTGCTGATCAGGCTCCCATCTCAGTGGGTATGTGAAAAACCTCTTAAATTGTCAGTTTTGTAATGTATTTTGAAGTGTCTAGTCGGGGCTAATTTAATTTTATGTGAGCATACATGTAAAATAGATATAGTACAAATATTCCCAAAGTCAATCTGAATTAGTTTAGTGTTGGTTACTTTGCTTAATTAGAAATCAAAATGTGAAATGGAAAGGCAGTGTGTCTATCTCAGATCAAACGTGTAGGGGGGTAGGTGGGAACTCAGATCCTGAGGGGAGGCTTTTTGTGATCGGTGACAAACCTCTGACCACATTCAACAGACTTTGGCCCTACATCCTTTCTTTTCTGGGAAGAAGACTTGATAGGTCATTTATGCTTTTAATTCAGAGCTAAAGTAAAGTAGAAAGTCTAGAAATAGAACATAGAAATAGAAAGTTCTCCCAACTGTCTTTCAGGGCACTCCCACTCTTGTTTGGTGAACGTAGAGGTTCAGACTAGATCTTAGGAAACATTTCTATATTGAGAGGGTGGTCAAACACTGGAACGGGCTTCCTAGAGAGGTGGTTGATGCTCCATGTCTGTCAGTGTTTAAGAGGCATTTGGACAATGCCCTTAATAACATGCTTTAACTTTTGGTCAGCCCTGAAGTGGTCAGGCAGTTGGACTAGATGATTGTTTTAGGTCCCTTCCAACTGGAACTATTCTATACTACCCTCTTATGCCAGCACGTGAATATGACAAACCGCAAACCCTCAGAGCTCTGGCAGGGGGCTGTAAACAAACCTGTTCATCAAGTGTTGCTGCCTCTCTCAGGAGATCATTCATTTCATCTGCAGCATCATCGACCTGGATGTTCCAAAGCACAGCATGGTTCTTTTTTTTGGACATTGCCTCCTGTGTATGCGGGAAAAAAGTTAGTGCATCTGAAAACAAATTATTTCTCTACTGAGGGCAGGGATTAAAACCTACAGGAATGGAATGGAAATTCATAGATTAGAATTACATTGAAAAATAAAATGTCATCAATGTTTGTACCTGGAGATGGGTGGCAGTGAGGTTCAGGTCATTCAAGCGCTTTTGAGCTGCAACACCTGTAGAAATGCTCAGTAAAGTCGATTTGCTTTCATCGATAGCCAGAACTGCTAATCGGATGTCATCTGTCAAATCCCAAATACATTTATCGCAGCCTGATAAGAAAATAAAAATTGTCATTTTTCTTTAGTGTTTGTGTCAGTAAACAGCAAATATCTTAAATTCACTTTATAGTGCTCTTGCCCCAGGGTGTTCCCTCTCTTTGTCATCGATGGATCCTGATGGATACCCATTTATCTTTCACTTTCATCCACCCACTGCCAAGGTCCCACAGTACAGTCATGATGCTTCCAGCTGAGCAGCACCAGATGGGACTACTCCGAGAGGCTGCTGCAGCGGCACTGTAATCAGTAGGAGGAGAGAGAGGAGGCATTTCCTGGCTATTCCCTAGAGGCTCTGCATGTTTGTAGCCCGAAGAACAACAGATGGGGGTCAAAAAAACAACTTCATTTTGTCAGAACCCAAAACTCTGTATTTAAAATTTGGTGGTATGAGAAGTAAGGATGTCCAGCAGATGGTCTCTTGGCTGCCTATTTGATTAGGAAGGCAACTTCTAAAAATATAGTTATAACATGTTTGGAATACGCTTGCGCAGAACTATATCCTTGTTCCTGCTGAATGCTTGCAGTACCACCTTGTTTTTAGTGACATTGGTGCCACCACTAAATGCAAGAGACTTAGGTGAACATGAAACACAGATTTCTACAGAAACTTTTGCTTGGTGCTTTATAGTCTGTATTCTTGATGGCAGCAGCTCCCAAATGTTTTCCTTCTAGTTGCACTTCCAGGCACACAACGCCTCTTCTTGGGAGTCAGCTTAGGAACCCATGTGTGCTACATGGTCTGCATTATACCACAGACATAATTATACTAACATTTAAAAAAAAAATCAGTGGTTACAAGTAGTTACAACATAGTACTTCTGGAAACTCCCCCAGGCTTCCTATAGTTAGAATAGGGGAGTTGATAGTGGAAAAGCAGCTGCCTGACTGATGTATGTCAAATTGTCAACAGCAACAATTTATATTAGGTGTACAACCAGAAAACCAGAAATGAAATGCAAGACAGCACAGATAAAGTTGTGATGGCAGTTTTTAGGGCCAGAATATTATTTTGCAGGCACTGTATCTCAAAGTCTAGAGAAGTGGCTTTGGTGAAACTTCCCTACTGCTCCGCAGTTTGTACCTAAACATTCAGTCTGTATCACAGAGTTGGACATACGCATGTACTCAGTCAAACAAGTAAGAACATATTTAAATACTCAGTCAGCGGAGCATCATGCGTATGTTTAAGAGCCCTGTGGGACCAAGGCCAAAGTGCTGAGCCCACTGGAGAACTGAGCTCTTAAGTTAGTATTTGTAAGCATCTAAGTACAAGGGCGATACTAATTTTTGGTGTTCTCATGATAATCTTACTGATGGTTGGGCAGTCTGTGCCAGTAGAAACTTCAGGACTGTCTGCGAGGCATTCTCCAGTCTGGCTGTCACACATTCTTCCTCCACAGTTACATTCTGGGGGAAAAAGGAAGGATTTTTGAAAGAATAATCCTTGAAATGTACAACCCACCTTTCCCCTCCCAAGACTAGTGAAATGATTGTACGTAGGATTGTGCATGGATAGTCAAACCAAAATCAAGGGCTTCTTTGACTGATTTTTCCTTCAGTGTGTAGAATAAGGTGTTCTTTACACTGCGGTTGAATTGGACCAGACAAAATATGAGACAGGAAACAGAACCAGAAAGCCTGTGCTGAAGCGACTTGTTCAAAGATTCCCAGCTGGTCACAAGCAGAGGCAGCGAGGCCGGAGTTGCCCAACCGGGCCATTGTGCATCACTGTCTAGAGAGGGTGACGTTTAGGAGATGGGCTAAGGAAAGCAGTACAACTAAAGTTAATTATTAGTTACAAATCTCTCCACGGACCTGTGGAATTTATCAACGCTGTGTCAGGCTGCCACTAAATAAGCTTTCCAGCTATCAGGGATTGATAGTGGACTCCAATTCCATCATCAGCTTGAGCATATCAAAAAGTAAATATCTCCTACCACTTGCAATGAAGAATAAATGAGGTTTTACATTTTTTTAAACTTGAGTAAGCTACATATTTACTGCCAGCACAAGTGGCTTTTTAAAAAGTATAATTTTTAATCTAAAGTGTCTCTTTCAAGTTTTAATTGGTCTTTTAAAATATATTATTTTAAAGATTAAAATACTCTTGGAACACTTTGATAGAATAACAAAAACTCAAGCAGAACATAAGAACAGCAGCGACTTATCTGGAATTCATTTTGCTCTGGTGATTCATGGTTTCAGCAGAATCTCGTATAACAAAATTGTTTACTGCCATTTTATTGCAGCCCATTCATGGTTCTCTATGACTTACCCTTGTATTTACATTCCACGTTGCACATTCGAGGAATTATCAGGGAAAATGTGTAATACAGCTTCAAAATCAACATGATGCACTAACATTGGAATAATTCTGTGTAACTGAACCAGTGTTAGTGGAACTACTCAGTTTTTGTACCGTTGTGAGAACAGAATTTGGTTATGAATTTGGGGGGGCAATCGATATTTTGACCTCACCACAATCTATATGAACTGGGTGTCTCCCAGCTCTTGGATCCACAGTTTTTTAATTTGTTGTTTCTTTTGTTAAGAGGTGAAAGAAGTGTCTCAGATGAAAGCCGAGATTTCTCTTTACCTATATCACGGGATCTAGGCTATCTCCAAAACAGGTGGCAAGATTTCAGTTACAAGATCAAAATTTGGATGAGATTGGTGCTCAAGAAAATCAGGTGGTGTCTTCTTATTTAAATGGATGACTCTTAATAAGCTGCACAAATGCTTATAGTAAATTAATTTCAAAAGTAGTCCTGACAATTTTTCATGTACTTGTTTAGGAGGTACCACATTTTTAGTAGGGAATTAAGACTTTCAATGCTGCTATGGCTTACTGGTGGAGAAAGCTTCTAAATTTACCTTGATTTCTGAGGGACATTTGTGGAAAGCTTTGAAGTGTGGCTAAAGGAAATGTGGTTAAAAAATTTATTGAAAAGAAGCTGAAAACTACTATCCACAGCTACACAGATTTTGTCTTTTGCTCAAAAGAAAAAAAGATGATCTTAGGTGGATAGAGCTGTTAGTTCATTTAGTGCTCTTGTATTTTTTTATTCTATATACCCTCTGAGGTCCTCTGTGGAAACCATGTATGCAGACCCTCTTGTTTCTTACACTAGTTTCTTTTCTGTATTTTTGTATTTTAAAGAAGGTATTTGTCTTATTTCAGAATCTATATTTTTCTAAATAAGAGTTCCTAATTGCTCCAAAATGCCAAACAAAGTATAAGCTTGCCTTGTAAACTACCCGGATAGTTTGGATATCGAGGGTGTATTGATTGGTGCAGGCAATCTACGCAGTACTGTCAAGTACAGCACATTGTGGTGTTCAGCAGAAATGAAGATGAAACAAGAAGTGTGTAATTCTCTGAAACATAATACTTCAAAATCAGGATTTGCTAGTCAACTACAAGATTAAATTCACTCCTAAATAGAGAAATGCTGTACCTCTCATAACATACTCAAGTACCAAGGCACTTTTATTTTTAGTAAAGATCAAACACCACAAGAAAATTTGCTAATGAAGAGAATTACCAAGCTGATTTATAGTCTGCATGAAAAACCCATATAGGGAAGTCCTGTGTACCATGAAATCTCACTTAAATTGTACCTCAGAAATGTAAATAATACCGAGGCATTCTGCCTTTAACTCCTTCAGCTCCTTAAGGGTGCAAACCAAAACTATACTGAGGTGATGAAAGTGTGACTTAACTTCAGTTTAGAAACTCTATGTTCAGAGATGCCTTCCAAAATTATGTCTTGCATAATCTGCTTAGACACTTGGAACACCCTGTAATCCTCAGACTTCTGGCAAAGACTCTCAGCTGTTTGAAGCTCTGCTTTTGCACATGGTCAGGGCATGATTATTGCGGTTTGCTGACAAAGTGCTGGGTGCGTTTCTCCTGCCTCGTGGCATTCAGGAGCCATAAACTAGATCCCATCATTCTTTATGGAAGAACTGCAGTTAAATCATTTCTGGTGAACTGAATTAGGCAGTGAAGGGCATAAACAAGTTTTGCTTTTGCAACCTCAAAATCACAGAGATGCTGAATTTCAGGCACGTCTTGGGTGCCCAAACCCAGGCAGGAGGTGAGTTTTGGGGCACACTGTTCCCTACAGCTGCTATCTTTTTGGCTGATTTGGATACCTGGCATTGGCTTTCGGGATTACTGTGTGTGGGCACCATCTCTCCCCATTCAGTGTAAATGCAATTTAAGCACATGACTTAGCGATGTGAATTACATCCTGGAGATGGACACTCAACTTCTAGCTGTCACCGGAACATAAAACCGGAAGGGATCACTAGTGACATCATATGTGGTTCCCTACAAATGAAGACAGCAACACAAAGGGCCCTTGAGTACAGAGCACCCTCACAACCTCCATCCTGCAGGTCTCAAAACACACCTTAGCACTTTATAGTAAGCTAGTAAAAAGCAAAGTCCAAGTGTACAGTGGGTTGCAAGAAGGCTGTAGGTTGATCAAGACATTGCTAAGCCCCCAAGGCCTGTAGCCCTGTGCCTGGAGACCCAGGAGCACTTAAGACGTCTGGGTTGGGTCTGTGGTTTGGCTGTGTCTTACCTTCAAGTCAGCTAAGAGCTAGGATTGATCCATCTACCCCATTTGTGTTCTGGTCCTTGAGGGAAGGCCCCTGGCAAAGGGGTTGGGAGGGAGCACCAAGGTCCTTGCTCTGAGCACCTGCATTGTGCCTTTAGCTGTGGCTATTCCTCAGTGCTTTGAAAGACGATGTACTCTCTCCTCCCAGAGCCAAAGCAAGGACAAAGGACACGAGCTCAATATCCTATTTGGATCTAACTCCACTTAAATTAGGGGAATAATTGTATTAGAGGACGTAAACCTCTGTGACCCCTCTGTGTCGGTATGTTTTGGTAAGATCCTCTGGGTAGCACTTTGCCAGACCCTGGAAGTACAGTCGTCTCTGGTGTGGAAATACAGTAACCAGAAAGATTACACAGACACATGGGAAATGCAGAGTACATTATTAGTATGAAAACTAGCAGAAAATGAGCAGGGATTAGGTCAGGACAGGAAGGATGATGCTGTTCCCATAAAAACTGCTTTCAAGTCTTTAAGTGCCATCAGTCTGAGTGGTCATGCCAGGCAGCATGTGGTGTGAACAAACACAAAGGTAAAGTCTCTGCCCAAGGAAAGCTTAGAGACTCTTATTTAAAACAAGATGCAGGACACAACAATGCCTAATTTCGTCCTGCCCAGGTGTTTGAGATGTTGGGGTCTGGGGTTTGAGACTTCCTCGTGGGCAATGGAAAGAGGGCTAGTGCCTGGGATGATTCAGCCAAACAGGCATCCAAATTATCCCGCCAGGTAGACAGGCAGGAGCACCCCGTACCTCCCAGGGCCACGGGTGTCTGATGATGGATTCAGGCACCTCTGGGAGGTCATCAATAGACCATGCTGTGCTGCGTTTTGCTCTGCTCCACTAAACTAGAGACAATACCTGTACAGTTTTTAGCGAATCTGGCATCCCCGTAGTAACCCGGAGCGCATCGTTCGCACTTGAACCCGGTGGTGTTGCGCAGGCAGTTGCGGCACTGGCCGGTCACTTCATCACAGTCTTCAAAAATCAGGTTTGGGTCTGAGTTGCCGCTGCAGTCACATTTTTTACAAGTGCTTCCAATTAGCAAAGGGTTCCCATAGTAACCAGGGGCACACCTGAAAGGAAGAGAAAGCCCAGTGATGAGGAGCGATGACATTCCCATCTGCGGTACCATTTTTTCTCTGACCTTATTTATGTCACCATGAATTGATGACGGTCTGCAGCTGCTAAAGGACAGAAGGGAAATTAGGAGCTGTATTCCTGCAGAGGCTGTTTTGTGCTCTAATCTCAATTTGTACAGTTATATATTTTTCCCTTCTTGAACAATCGCACCAGTCTGCGTTATTTTTTTGTGTGTGTGTTTTTAGCAGTAAAATGATTTGTTCCCCATTGTTTTAAAATCTATGACAGAATGACCTTGGCAGAGAGGCAGCTCTAGTGTTTATTTTGGTCTCTTTCAGCTTTGGATCTCACCAACTATATTGTGTTATATAGGAAACTGGGGTAAGAGACTGCATTTCATGATGCTGAAGCTCAGAGGAAGTTCAGACCTTATTTTCATTATAATGCATGTAACAAGGTACTGACCAGAAAAGGTTTATATAAATACTTCTACAGTGAGGCGCTGGGATGGTTTCTGTTTTTTGCAAAACAAAACAGGCACTGAACCAGCCTCCATTTTTCAGATTTGTTCGATGTTAGCCTGCTGGCTGAGGGCAAAAGGCTGAGAGGAGCCACCAGCCCAGGTGGGGAGGATTCCTCTGTTGGTTTGCAGAGGGTGAGAGGGAGGTGGGTAACAAGCGTGCCAGGGGAGGCCTGAAATGGGTCCAAATTGCTTTTCATGTCTTGTCACGTTTGGGAAGCATTTCTGTGGAAAGCTTGCTACATCTTAAACTGGAAGAGATGTTGAAACTGTAGTGGTTTTTGAAAGCCTAGGCAAACCAACGATACCTAACGTTCCTGTGTGACCAGTGACAGGTCAGCTAAGACAGCTAAGACAAGAAGTAATAGATTCGGTGTCATCATTTGGAAAGAAAGGAGAGGGTTTCAGGTAAAGGAGTTTCTGCTGGTAGCAGGGAGTGTGCTTAATCCTATGAGCTAGAGGAACCTTTGCAAAACAACCAGCAAGGCAAACAGCCGGCACTGGAGTGGGCGTGGAGCAGCTCGCAGGAGCAAATCTTCGAGCAAAGGCATTGCTGGAGGAGCCGGCGGCTGGAGCATCACTGAGCAGCTGCTTATGGACCGGAGGGGACAGCTGGCAGGACAGGGAGCAGCCCACGCCATTCACGGTGTCACTGCAGGGTGGCAGGAGGGTCCATGACCCGGCAGCCTGGGGCACAGAGATCAGGGACTCATACCCCTGAACTGGGAATGAAGAATTACTGCAGGGAGGGGGATAACTAGCTGGTGTAGCAATTGCTTACTGAAGAAATCAGAGGATTGAATAGTTGTTGCAGTGATTTAGGCAAAGAGTAGTTATTGTATTTCATCCTGTTTTATCACCCTGTTGTCTTTTCTCCCATTCATAAGTCCTGTTTTAAGCTGCTGTTTGTTCTGCTGTTTG
The DNA here is from genome assembly GCA_013389945.1 of Fregata magnificens. NCBI lineage: Eukaryota > Metazoa > Chordata > Aves > Suliformes > Fregatidae > Fregata > Fregata magnificens. The sequence goes on along the minus strand of WAAD01000961.1, from coordinate 187,123 downwards.
TGGGTGGGGAGGGTGACCTCTCAGGCAGTTTAGTTTAATTTTCCCAGGTTTCTGGCTGGGGACCTGAGCTGAGGCCTGTTGTCTCCTAAAATCTGAACATAGTGAAATCCAGGTTCTGCTGTGTCTGAATGGTGAAAATGTGGGAGATCTGATAAGAGCTTCCAGTTTTGATCTGTTCCTACATTTGCTGATTTTTTTTTAATAAAGAAAGTAATTTCCTCAGCGCTGCTTTGTTCATGTTCCAGTCCTGAACCCCCACAGTAAAAACACATAAAATTTTAAGCATCTTAATATAAACCACTTGGCTGCCTCAAATACTGCTTTTGCCAATGGCAAAGACTCTGTTTGTCTCTTTGCAGCACTGCCAGAATCTCTGGTGTAGATCTTATCACTTGGGTGACCCAGATGTAAAGAATAAAAGTGTGACCTGGAGTTCTGTGCACCCCTCGAAGAACTGTGAATGCGACATGGAGCATAATGAGTGTGATTTAGCTGATTTTGGTGGAGTCACTCCCCGTTCCCATGGGAGTTAGAGCAGGCAGTGATGGGTAATGCTACTATGTAGTCATGCCAAAAGTCTTGCTATAATTTTCTAACATTTCAGCCAATCTGAGATTGTAGTATTTTCCCAAATTTCAAAATTTCAGTATGGTTATGAAGTTTGAACAAGAGAAAAAACCCCTCTGGGTTTAAAAAAACCAGCTTCCTTTATTCTGAACTCTCAAAATCTTGCAGAGTTTCTTTTTCATTTTCTGTAGTTAGGTATTTTCCAAATGGTTGTCTGTCTAAAGTGGCCACCGAGTCACAGAAGCCACTGAGCAGTGCTGGGGCGAGACCGGCGTTTTGCTTTCCGCTATCCAGCTCTGGCTTTCAGCCAGCATCTACTGAAGACTATTCCCATCAGGCCCACAATGTCTGCCCTCTCATCAGGGCAAGGTGATTTTTGTTTATCTCTTTTCTGAAATTTACCATTCAGTTCACTTGCCAGAAATGTAGTGGACAGTTCCTCACATCCTCACAGATATATTTCATAAGTGCTGCTTTTTATGACCATCTGACTCACTTTTATTAGCTATATCTCCTCATCTGCAGTAGCTGTCTAAAACAAATAGGAACTTTTAGAGCTGAAAATAAATGTGTCACCTTCACTTTCCCCTTCCCTTTGCCACTCAGTGCATCTCACAGGGCTGGACTGCGCTCGGCCTCTTTTGAATCATTGGTAGCACATGAGAAGAACAGAGGCCGCTGCATGGAAACATATTGCTCCATCTCTGCACTTTACGGTCTGAAAAAGTAGAGGCCTGCGGTACATGTCTTTTCCTCCATTGTATCAATAAATGGCTCTCTGTTGCTAGCAAAGAATATTTCCTCTCCCATAACAAAGCTGCTAAGTTATCTTTGCTTCGTTTTACAGCCGTGTTTGCTTTCTGTAATTACTGGTAAGAAATTAACTTCCTCCTCCCTGGCAATGCCAAAAGAACCTTTTTCCTCTATTCACTTTAAACCCTAAAGTATTATTTCTTCAGTTACCTTTTTTAACATTTGGGCATTAACAAAACCTGGATTTCATTTGCTACCACCTTAATGCCTTATTGCTGGACTCCTGGAGCAGAATGATTCATTCCTAGATTTCAAACTGGGAAGCTGGTTTTCCCAGTTCCTAGCAAAGGCCTGTGTGATTTCACAACACCATTTGCTGGCAAACATAAGCTGGATAGGTTTGTGCCAAGCCCCTGCAGCAGCACAAGAAAGCCTCCTACACGAATGCCGGAGGAAATGGAGCAGATTGCCTTCTGGTGTGCTGCTCTGGAGATCCCACGCACTGCCCATGGAGGGGTGTCTTGCAGCTCAGTGCCCCGCGGTGCCCGTCACAGACCACTGCGGAGAGCTGGGAGGGAGTGTGGTGAGCAGGACGTAGCCTTCCTCTCCCTGGGCACACGAGCCGCCATTTGGGCAGCATGTTGATGGCATGATAGCCTCCAGTGGGAACAGGGAGTGGTGGCAGTGCCCAGCAGCAGCATACGTGAGGCAGGGACTTGCTCTTCAGCAAGTGGACAGGGACAAGCAATGCATTTCTCATTGGTCTTCGAAACGCTTTTCATTGTTTCTGACACAAATGGGAGTACGACAAGGAGCCTACCAGAAGGAAAGTCCTGTTTGCCACTGCTTGCCACTTACCCCAGTAGTTAGTCAAGGACTTAACACGGTGACTGGGACAGGCTGATTTCTTTCTGTAGCTTTTTCTAACGCATCTATGCAGCTTTGCCTTCCCTGAGACAGATGCACTGTGTCAGGCTGGGTAGTGGCTATTAGAAAACAAAGCTGATGCTATTTTCTGCTGTCACTATGCGTCTGCTACTCATTTCATAGGATTTAATTTGCTTGCAGTCTAGGTTGACATTTTAATAACCATTAAGAAACCTCACTGACCTTTTAATTGTCTGCATTATCCTTTGTGTATATATCTGACATTTTGGAAGAACAAAAGAATACAGCCATAGGCTTGGAAACAAGGGTGGGTTTTTTTATTTTTGTGCCATCTGTCTAAAGGCCTTTCACTATTGCTGTCACCATGTTAGTGATGTGGAGGTAATATGCTGATGTTTTTGCATCATCTGTAAGGGCAAAACCTTCACTCTTTTTTTCATCTTACCTTTTTCATATTGGTTTCCCTTTGCATCTTAAGCATCCCCTTTCTCCCTTCTCTGATAGTTATGTTAAGTATCATTTGTACTCAGGTCTTGCCCATTAATGACAGTGGACTGGCGTCTTAAATACTTCAGGGGCTTTAAGGAAAAACAAAATTAGGTGTTCAGGAAGCCAGTGTCTGAGCCATCCTATACCCCTCAGTCTTTGTGTTAGAGCTGTTTAGTTTATTGGCTGCTCAAGGAGAATTGCTGAGTTACAATCAGGCCTCTGACATTCATTGAAACATCATCCGTGTTTGTTCATAGCGAGTAAGATGGCCCTTTATGACGTAGGAGAGTAAGTTTTATTTCGGCTGTATAGCTCCATTTATTTGTGTACTTTGTTGGTTTATTTGTGTACTGATGGTTGGACTTGATGATCTTAGAGGTCTTTTCCAACCTTAATGAGTCTATGATTCTATGATTTAGAAGATATTTACTGGAAATTGTTTATGGGCATAAGGGAAAGTTGAAAGGCAGCACTGGCCTGTGGTTGTTTGCTTGACTTTATTGAATTATGTCTGTGAAGTACATTTAAAATTTAGCTAAAAAAGCTGCATCTGCTCATTAAGAATTTGACTAGATAATGCATTTTCGCCTTTGCTTTTGAAAAATTTATTTGATAGAAGCCTGCTATATGTTTTAGAGTGGTGAGTTGCAAGAGGCATCTCTGCGGTGGTTATTTTTCACTTCAGCCGCTGTTTCTGATTTGTATTTGTATTTCGATTTGTAAATTGTACTCCTCTTAGGAAGATCACCACAGGAAGGTACATAAAGTGCAAGAACTTGATCAAAATGCATCAGATGTAAATGTCTGTCTTACCCACAGCAAGTTCTTATGTTTTTTAGTAGGAACTGAATGAGATCCTTTAACAAACATGATTCAACCTGGTGAAAACACATGCACAAGATTTCTCCCCAGTGTGGGAGGATTCCCTTGAAGACTTCTGGTCTTCGGTATTGTTGACAAGTAAGTCATCCCATTAGTTTCTTACCTTTCACAGTTGGGTCCTGCATAGTTTTCCTTACAGACACAGCGCACACTTCCACTTTTTCTGTAACAGGAAACTGCAAAGCTGGAATTTCATTAGAACGAATAGTTAGAATAGCAGGCAATGACAAACACTTGGGAGTATTTCTTAACTACATTATGGACATTTGCTGTCAGTGTGAGCTCTGGCCCTTGGTTACACGTTGCTGAATAGATATTCTTAATCTCTGTATGTTATTCACATTATACCCCTTGTTTAGTCTTTTTAATTAGTGTAGAAAGCACTAATTAGTGTATAGCACTGTGGAGCTACATAAATGCAGATACATATATATAAGTTCCTGTCTTGCAGTGTATATCAGACACACCTGCAGGTTTTGATACGCACATTTTAGATGAAGGACTTTTAGGCTAAAATCTGTATGTCATGCGAACCTAATTGCTTCTTGTCTCTTATTTTAAGGGGTGAAATATTGCTTATGAAAGACGCCGCAGTAAGCACTTCAGGAATGTAGTCTCTGGAACGGGTGCAGCAGTTTCCTATGCAAATCCTACAGTTTTCCTCAAATCCAATCTGGAAGTACCAAGTGGTGAAAACTGAACTTCGTGATGCTATCCTTATTTACAGTAACCGAGACTGCTCTACCATCTCTCCGAGTAAGCTGGAAAGAGTCTGGGGCCTCTTCTAAGATCAACATGCCATGTCTTGGGCTGTTATTTTCACTGTCATGAATCAGAATCATGGATTCCTTTGCTTTCTTATGTTTTCAGGATTTAACAAATGTATAACTAAATATGAGACCCAAGGAACAGCAACAGCCAGATGTGGAAAGTACAAATTGTGTACACTTCAAACACAGTGATGGTCATGGCTTAAATACATTTGCAGGAAAAAAGACATACAGTCCTAAAGATGTTTCCAGTTAGTTTGCAATATGTGCGAGTAAATGCCTGTCAGCACTGGAGTGCGACCAGAGTAGTGAGTGGCAGCAGTTGCCAGCTGCAGGTCCATGGTTGCTAAAATGCAGGTCCTGAGTCATACAGTGCTGGGCAGCTGTAGCCACGTTGCATCCCTTTCACACAGAAGGACAAAAAACTCAGAGCAATGGGAAAGAGCATGATCCACACACTGCTTGTTCCAGGAATGAGCAGCATTGAAAGGTGACAAGAATTCCTGCATAATTTCAGTTCCCACCACCATTTCTCGGCTGGTGGGACAGCCAGGGTCAAATAAATCTGTGTCTGGATCTGTGCTGTCTCAAAATATTTCATATAACCAGAGAGAACATAAAATAAGATTCTTCTCACAGAATTCACAAATTAACTTCAGTAAAGCTTTTCTGAGAACATATTGAGAAAATCATAACAGTTTGGCAGCCTTCCTCTTCTTTTACAGAGGCTAATTCCTTCATGTAGTTGAAAAAACTATATTGTGGATTTAAGTTTTGAAATAAGACTGAAGCCTTCCTGAGGTTTTATATTTTTTTGTGATCTTTTAGGGGAAAAAAGTTCATAAAATTCCCTCAGGTTTGAAAAGAAGTAACATCTGCTGGACTGTGAAGCAAACTCCCTCCTCTTCTATTTTATTCCAAAGAGATGACATTATACTTCATGTATAATGTCCAAAAGTTATTCCAAAAGTTCCCAGGATATCAGAGATGAAGATAGTCTGGCCAGAAAATCTAGAGACACACAGATGAATCCCAAGAAAAAATATATATCTATCTGATGAGTCTGTCAGTTTACAGATTTGGTCAGTTTGTCTAACTATTATGAATTCGCTAGCTATTTCCCAAGTAAAACAAAAAACATCCTTTGGATGTTATTTATTTAAGGCATTTAATGCTTCTCTGCTTTCTGGTAGTTACTGTTTTGCCTTAATATATATGGAGTAGGATTAACGGAGGAAAAATAATTAAAAAAAAGAAAGAATGCTTGCTCTTTGAATTTAGTTATGCAAGGCTGAATGTTGCTCAATCATTATTATTTGCCTGTTCCAGCCCCAGCTGAAGGCTATTGCTGTGGTCAGATCTCTCTCATGCAAGAAGCCGAACAGGCAATTTCTGCATGTCATTTAAATAGGGGTATGAGGCAAATTGGGATCGGATCTTCCTTTAACTATTGCCTTCAGGACTTTCCTGAGGGAAAACCCTGAAAAACTGAAGTGGATTTTTACTGAGGTAGTTTTAAAGGGGTGATATGTCATATAACACAGAATATCCTGAGATGGAAGGGACCCATGAGGATCACCAAGTCTAACTCCTATATTGCTGCTAATGTTGAAGCATCTGCATTCAGGCTCCTTGCAACTTTTGTTCTCCCTTCGCAATCCCATGCTGCTGTCCTTTTGGGTTCAGGGCTTCTTTATTTCTAGTGGTCTTGAATAGGAGAGGTGCATGTCCCTAGCAGAAGGGCTGCGGAGCGTGTTGAAGCAGAGGACGCTCCATGGACTCTGCGCCCATCTCCCGTAGCACTGGCAGAGACAGCCTGTAGCTCAGGTTCCTGCTGGTCCCACTGCACCAAGCCCTGCTGGGCTGGCAGGCCGGCTGGCTCCCTGCAGTCAGGGGGCACTGCTGCAAAGCCCGGTGGGCTGTAGGACTCAGTGAATGCAGGCCTGGCCATGCTCTGTCAAACTGCACCGTAGGGAGGACAACTTAGATGTTTGCTTGACTAGCTGTGCTTGGTAGAGACTGGGTCTCATCATGCAGTAGTGTCTCAGGCATGTGCAGCCCAGGTTGTGGTTGAGAGAGCTGCTTCTTACACCAAAGTGCCTGCTCTGTGCCCAATAGGTTAAAAAAAAAAAAAATTTACTTTCCTTTGCTAAGGAAAAAGCACTGCTTCCAACTGTTGTATTTCTACTGTTTCTGGCATTACAGCCACTACTGAAATTGGAGGAAGTGGTCTGCTTCATCTGTGAGGTCACTCATTCCTAAGCCTTTTTAAATGTGAGCAAAGCCAGGTTCTTCCCCTGTCTCTGGAGGATTTTCTCTCTAATACAGGCAAAGCTTCAGCTTTTCAACAATAGCTGTTCTCCACCCCATGGCCCTCCACACATGTCTGCAGCTCGCTGCAAAAGCCAAGAGGTGATCTGCGGGAGTTTGGCTGGAGTGATTTTGCTCTATTGCCATTTTGAGCCTGTGCCACTGAGCAGCTGAACAAAATGCGGCTCATCCCACCTTGAGGCTGTATGAGTAATCCTATAGCAACTGCAAACAAATACAGTGAGGAAATTCCCCTTTGCTGAGCAGCCCTGCTGAAAGCAAAATGGGAAACAACACAAGGGGAGTAGGTATCTCACTAAAAAATAGCTTTAACCCATTGGCAAGTATTTACTAGCATCTCCTCTGTGCACTACAGTGGGATTTGCATAGGTGCCTCTCTCTTAGAGCACGGACCTCAAGCAGGAGGAAGCTGATAATTTCTTTCATCTGCATTACTTATGTGCCACTAAGGGTTTCTAATAGCTGGTCATGGTTTGTAGTTATTTGTTTCTTTTGAAGGCACAAAGTGGCTAACAGCTGGAGCTCTTTGGCTTGGTCTTGGTTTTCTGTCAGGCTTCAGATTTTCTTACCCAAAGGCAGCTGGGCATCAGCTGAAGGGCACTGTACCTGCCACAGGGTCCTCCAGCCCTTTCCTTTTAACTGTTCCTGTACTGACCAGATCCAGCCACTGTTTGCTCAGGAGTCTGCCTGGCTATGCTTTTTCATGGTTGGTTTTACCATCCAGAGGTCATGGATTGATCTTTCTGTCTGTTTGTCTGTCTCAGCCACATACATCCCTGATGCCACCTTCCTAGGGAATTTGTCTTTGAGGGACTCTTAGAAGTAACCAGGCAGCTGAATAATCTCTCCTACATAAGAGAGGGAGAATTTGAATTTGCTCGAATATTTTCTCCTCCCTCTTGGTAAGAACTGATATGAGCACTTAAGGATATTTTACAACTTCTAAATAAAATGCTGTTTCCTGTAGTTATAAATGTGAGCAGCTGGAAGTCCTCTTATTTTCCCCCAGTTGGCAAGGGCAGCAGCCTTTGTCTCCTGCATCCAGGAAGGGATGCTGACTCCACCTTGGAAAGGGCCAAAGCCAGCCCAAATCAAAGAGAAACAGGGACTCTTTACGTACTTGGCAAGTGCTGGCAGGGGGCAGGGGCAGGGCTGGCAGAGCGTGGGCACTCCTCGGACAACGTCACCGATGAAGCCATCCGGACATTGCTCGCAGTGCCGTCCTGTTGTGTTTCTCTGGCAGTCCTTCAGTGGAAAGAGAGAGAGTGCTGAAAGTTAAACAGAGGTGCTGCCTAATTCAGAAAGAAATCATTTAGCTGAAGACCCAGCCAAGCAGAATAGGGGCTGATGCCAGACCCCGACCTTTCAAGGCATTGAGAGATGAAGTCAAACCAGCTAGCACCGCTACAAATAAAAATGCTATAAATGATTACACTGGCCAGCCAGCAAGTGTTGGCAAGGTGTGGCACAGAACAAAACAGACATATGTGCCTGCCAGGTGCTGGAGCAGAAGTAGCACTGCCTGTCATCAGAGATGTCAGGGGTACTCAGGTGTAGCTGGCAGCCCTGTTTTGAGTTGTATGTGCCAGTAGGAAAAAATCCCCTTTACTGACACCAAAACAAAATTAAAAATATCTTCTGGTAAATACTATCAACAGATGTCAGTCTAGATACAGGTTTCAGCAAGGCTGCTTCTTGGACTTGATGACTGGAAAAGAGCATCAGGGGAGTCTGCCTGCAAATGGTGGCTAATACAACAGTGGCTCTGATGTTTTTCTGAGATGAAAAGTGTTACAGCTTGAAGGAATGCTTTATCACTACACCTTATTCTCAGCCTTAAAGGAGGTCCACTTAATGGCGGGAAGAAGCAGGAGCCTTCTATAAGTAGCCTTTCTGTAAAATACAGAGCAACTGTGCAAAATGTCACTTACTTTATAAGCAAGTTTCATCTCCATGGTTTAATGTTTGTGAGGAAATATGCTTCCTCATGAAAAGGCAAATGGGCCACCAGCTGATATTGTTGGGGCTCCCTGGAAGTAAATCAAGCTGTGGTAATTCATACAGAATATTTGTTCCAAAATATTTCGTGATGCTAGGTACAAAATTGTGCTTCTCAGATAATATTTTCAATCACAAAAAAATGTCTAGGTTTGCTGTAAATAATTCGAAATAGAATTTGTAAGTCCTGCAGTCTTAAGTAAGCATTGTTATATCTTTTGGTTTATAAATGGACACACTAAGATGCCACAGGTTATGTGGGCTTTCCCCTAGGCACATGGAAAGGCGATGGGTGACTGGTGCAGAGTGCATGAACAGTGCTCCTACATGCTGCAGGACTCCTGCAGACTCCTGTCCCCCTTTCCACTTCAGCAAAATACCCAGAAGTTTCCAACAAAAAACCACAACCCTCCAAATTCTAGCTGTCTCACCAAATTACTTTAAAAGAGCAGGAAGAGTGCAGAAGTGCTTTTCTTTCTTGCAACTGTGCCATGAATTTTGCAATGTCCCTGAATCAGAACTCTCCACTTACACCACTTCATACCAATACAGTACAGATGCAAACAGCTATGCAAGGCTTGAGGCAGCAAGGGGTCAACTCCATGGCAGAAATATGTGGAGAACTACTCTGTCAGTGCATATTTGCTGTGGGTTTGGGTTAGCGTGCTTGATTCTTTCGTCTTCTGACCTACAAACACTGGATCATGTGTGCTGGTTTTGGCTGGGGTAGAGTTAATTTTCTTTACAGTACCTAGTATGGGGCTATGTTTTGGATCTGTGCTGAAACCAGTGTTGACAATACAGGGATGTTTTCGTTATTGCTGAGCAGTGCTTACAGAGTCAAGGCCTTCTCTGCTTCTCACCCCACCCCACCAGCGAGTGGGCTGGGGGTGCACAAGAAGCTGGGAGGGGACACAGCTGGGACAGCTGACCCCAGCTGCCCAAAGGGATATCCCACACCATATGATGCCATGCTCAGCATATAAAGCTGGGGGGAGAAGGAGGAAGGGGGAGACATTCAGAGTGATGGCATTTGTCTTCCCAAGTAACCGTTATGCGTGATGGAGCCCTGCTTTCCTGGAGATGGCTGAACACCTGCCTGCCGGTGGGAAGTGGTGAATGGATTCTTTCTTTTGCTTTGCTTGCGTGCGCGGCTTTTGCTTTACTTATTAAACTGTCTTTATCTCAACCCATGAGTTTTCTCACTTTTACTCTTCCAATTCTCTCCCCCATCCCACCAGGGGGGAGTGAGTGAGCGGCTGTGTGGTGCTTAGTTGCTGGCTGGGGTGAAACCACGACATCATGGAAACTGCAGACTGATGGATATGATTTCCATCCCTGGTAAGATGTCTATAATAAAGAATAAGTGTCTATAATAAAGAAGAAGATCTCTGACTACATGACTAAGTATCGTGTGAGTCAGGAACTCCTGCTTCACTAACCTGCTGTATAATGGTGCAAATAAGCAAGTGTATGAAGGGCAACCAGAGGACATAACACATCTGGACTTTCAAAAAAGCCAACTAAGTCATCAGGGGACTTGAAGAAAGTTTCTTTTATAAACTGAAAGCTGATAAAGGCTAGGAAGCAACAGGTGGGATGTAATGGACACTTTTCAGAGTGGGGAAGAGTCACTATTCGGATCACCTAGGCCTTGGTGCTGAGACCAGTTTTGTTCAGTATGCTCAGTGTTCACTCGTGTCTTACAAAGAGACCAAAAATGCTAGGGCTGCTCAGCTGGGAGAGAAAGGCTGACAGGAAGGTGTGTTTGGGTTATGTAAAATCACAAAGTTGGTAAATAAGCTGAATGCAGGACAGTAGTTCACCCGAATCCTGCAATACAAGAGCTGGGGGGCACTTCTCTACACAGAAGATATGAAACTTCTGTAACCTGCTGCCAGGAGGTGACGGTATTTGCAGGGGCAAAAAGGGGTTTCCTAGAGAAATTAATGGGCCACAGATTCATAAATGGATTCAAAAAGAATTCAGGACATGGATGCTGGTGGAGTACGAATCAGAGACTTCAGAAGCGGGCCAGGCTAGGTGCCCTTCCCAAACATCATCTCCTATCGCCACTGCTGGACACGCAATGTGGTGACCAGAGACCCTTGGCTGGGCCCTGCAGGGGACCTCTTGTGCTATGTTCAGAGTTGGCGCAGGTGCTAGGAAATGACCGCGGTGCCCCAGTTTACTCTCCAGTAGTCATTTAATCCCATCACAGAAGTCACTGCGCTGTCAACGGCTGGCAGTTGCTGGAATAACAGGGAAGCTGGGTGTGGGATTTCAGGAGCGCTTGCAGTGGAGGGAGCTCCCCAGCACAGGGCAAGGGGCACCTTGGCCTCCCTGTGGTAGGAACTTCTTCAGCAGCGCCAGCCTGGGGGTGGGTGAGCTTAGCTTACCAATTTTTCATCTGAGCCAGTCCCTACAGATTTGAAACTGACTTTCTACTCCAACCATGGTATGTTCTTTGAAGAAAAGAGTGAGAAGAGAGGAATGCGATTAAGGAAGATGTTTAATGAAAACAAATAGTCAAGTTTCACTTGCACAGACATTGCTAAATGAGTTTTGTATCTGAGTATTGTAACTTTGTTTTGGTGGCAGAATTTTGTCCTGGCAACACTGAGGTTTTGGGTTTGTTTTTTTTTTTTTTCCCCCTAGGTCTGTGTCCAGATATCATCAATCTGCATTGAAAAGTGCAATTTCAGTAAAGGTTACCCTTGTGAAAACACATCTGATGTTTTTTAGCCAATAGTCCTCATTTGAATCCCATTAAAGCCCCCAGTCAGGACTCATTAATTTAGTTCAGATCCTTTTTGATTCTAGAAGACTTTGCTTATGTTGCTGCATTTTTAATAGTCATACAGAACCTATTGCGCAGCAGTTATTTATTTCTACAAAGCTGTGATTTGGCCAAAGGGCTCTCCAGCAGGTATAGTATGATAAGGAAAGGAAAAAAGTCAATTTCTTTTTCCATGGATCTTTAAATAAACACCAAGAGTTGTAGAGCTAAAGGTGTTTTTTCATAGTGGTATTAGCTGTAAAGAAGAGAGTATTTAGTATACAGAAAACCAGAAGATTATTTTAACTAAAAGGCTCTAAAATACAGAAAGCTTGACTAGGAGGAAGAGGAGGAGGAAGGGGAGGAAAGAAACTTGGTGAGAGCAGAGAAGCTGACAGCAAATGAGGGCAGAGTGGCAGGCAGTGACTGGGGAGAGATGTCCAGATCTCGCACTCCTCTCTTGCGAGAGTGCACTAACCGCAAGGCACATGGTGTGAGCCAGAAGGCAGTGGAAGGCTAATACAGTTTTTAAAATAGCTTGCATTTGCCATTATTCAATGAAAAGGTGATTTTAATGCACCACAAGAGAGATATGAGAGCATGGGCACTGAGGGCTCGAAGGGAAAGAGCAACCCTGTATCTGAAGCACTGGTGGAGGCCCCAGGTGGGCTGCATTCAGTTGTAGCCTTCATCGTCCTCCTCATTTTCACTCTGAGCAATTCACTTCACCTCTCTTGTCCTCAGCTCTTGAAACAACACATGGGTATTATCAGAATAAATCCATTACTGGTTTCCAAAGCTCAGATACTATTGTGATGAACAGAGCAGGGCAGCGGGGGAGCTGATGTTGCTCCTTAAATCCATGGTGTTTTTCATCTTCTAAACCGAAAGGAAGTGCTAAAAGGCCCTTTTACCCCAAAGACCCTGTTAGCTGAGTGCTTGAGGCACTTAAGTAGTTTTTCTCTGGTTAGTGGTTACGTAAAAGTGGCTTTATCTTATTTAACAAGTCAGAACTCCTGTGGGTATTTAGAATGATATTTTTACAGTGATAAAAAAAGTGTCCTTATATTTTATGTTCCATTAGCTTGCATCTCCAACAAACCTGCTGACTGCAAGAAGCCTGTGAGACATTTCTGAAGGCAGGGAGGACACCCTCCCTGCAGCTCATGGGTGATTCTCAGTGCTGGGTGGCACTGGCTTGTTAGTTTGACAAAAGTGTTTTGCTTCTAAATGGATCACTTTTGACAGAGAAATAATGATGAGGAAAAAAGTGGAATTCCATTTATGGCAATTTTTGTGAAATTGGATTTTAAAGAAGTGCTTTGCTGTAAGAGTTGCAAGGGCTACTCTTGGTCCTGGTATTCATACATGCTTTAGAATGAAAGGCATCATTTATGGTTGATGGTATAAATTAGACTATGTGTGGGATTGGTCATGGCCTTCCCTGGTTCAGTGGTTCATTCAAATGTAGTCACAAAATTGTGGAAATACGTTTACTGATACTGGTGTCTACTTTTTCAAATAAAGAAACTCAGTATATAGTTTCTGTTTTGGTTTCCTCTGAAAAACAAGGAAGAGTGAAGTAAAAATCTCTAGAAAATAGGCAGTGATATGTATCTTAGGACATCAAACACTGAAGCTAGCAGAAAATTGCTGCCTGTCTTTCTACAGAACAGAGTGAGACATGGTACAGGTCACGAAAACAGATACAACCATGCAGTTAAAAGTATTGCAACTAGGCATTATACTATTCTACTTTTGGTAAACTATGATTTAAATTACAGTAAGTGAAAATCCTAAGCTAAATTATGTCCATATGCCCATGTTAATACAACCTTTACTTTCGTAAGGCAAAAGTCAAGGCAGAGGTGTCCGTTCTTCATGGACACTTCAGCTTCAGAGGAAGTAATCCAATGTAATAGCAGCCTGCCTTCTAAAAGCTTCTATACGAGGATACAGCATATAATCATCCATTGGTACAGCAGCAGCAGCTTGTTGGATGACAGAGTGGCTGGAGTGTATTTTCCTATGTTAGTCTTAGCTGGTCCTACTAATCTGCTCTCACTCAGTACCATCAATCAGGGTGAGCATTTCTACTTGGCCCTTACTGTAACTATCTACACTTTACACACATGAAAAATACATGAAAAGGTGCTATGGGGGGATACTTGGGAATGGTTGTCAGCATGGAGCTCCTGCACTCATCTGCTTGGAAAGTAAAGCTGGAACTGCTGCTCTGAGACCATAGACCACTTTGTGTGATGCAGTTCTGCTCAGTAAATATGCTTGTGCACAAGTAATAATGAAAAATTTGTTGATTCTCTTCAGGCAATGATACTAGGACAAGTTTCCCAGCAAAAAACAAACATGCTTTTCTGTAAATGAATATAACTGAAAATCTAACAGGTGGGAATTGGCCCCACCTTAATTTAGGAATCTGAACTTAAAAGAGAAGAGCTCCTTCACATGGTCTTCAAAGGCACCAGCTTCATTAAATGTGCCACTTAGGCAGCTATTTTAGGGAGATTATTTCATTGGATGGCTAACACTTCGTGCAATTTAGGAAGGCTGGACCTCCTCCTTAGGAAACTAAGATAGCAGACTGGTTTTCTTTCTACACTCTGGAGTTAAAGGAGAAATACAGGACATGCCACAGAGTGGTGCAGAGCAGCTGTGCTAGGCACCTAATGCTGGATGGGATGGGGATTCTTCAGGGCAAAAAAATTAATACCCAGCCCTGCTTCTAGTGAAGTTAGTACAACAAAAAACCAAAGAAAATCCTAGGGTCTGAAATATTGTCTGTGAAATCTGGAAGTGTCCTCAGACCCTGCTTAGGAATTTTGAATATTACTTTGCAGCTGAAACCAGTCTTTCTTACAATATAGCAGGAACTGTTGTTTTCCCCCTTATTTCTTGTTCTTCTGAGAGATAGTCTTGTAACAATTGTTAATGCAGAAAGAATGCACAAGAATAAATAAATTATATAGGTAAAGAGATACAAGTGGTTTACATTGCTGTGCAGTCTGTCTGTATTTATTGCTGGACCAGTAGAGATTGACCTGAGGTATAATATCTGCACGTAGATTTAGACGTCCTCAAATCTGGGAGATGCCCTCATATCTGAGGTTACAGAACTGCATAGCATTGCGTGTGCCAGCATGCCAGAACTTATTGCTGTCCCAAAATCATAGGATCATAGAATCATAGAATCATTAAGGTTGGAAAAGACCTCTAAGATCATCAAGTCCAACCATCAACTAACACCACCATGACTCCTAAACTAGGCCCTGGAGTGCCACGTCTACACCTTTAATAATAGTAGTAAAAAAAGTGCTTCAGCATAATGACTTGAAAGCCAGGAGATTTACATGTTTTAACTTTTTCTTCTTTGAGGTTTATGATTTCAAGCCTTCTCTCTCCAGCCACAGTGAATGAGATGCAATATTAGTTTTCAAAATTTCTTATGGAAGAAGGAGATGAGGCGTTAAAAAGAAACACTAAGTATTGTGCAACTTTTACTAAAGTAAGGACAACTGTCAACCTAAAATAATGAGTATAGCAACAAAACTCAGTTCCTAATCCAGTCAACATACCCCCTCTATGTCAAAGTTTTGGTTTGTAAAACTTGTCCTGTATTAACGAATGAAGTGGGAGTTGTTGCCTTGCCAAAACCACCTGGCCCTCTACTTTCTCAGTCTATCACTTGTCTCAGCTTACTGTGAGAAATGCGACTGAGCAGGTATGAGAGTGACAGCAGACCTTCCTCGCAGCCTTGGCCTGACTTCCTACGTGCCTCTTGTACAGGCTGCACAGGGAAGAGAAACAAAGTGGTCGCATGTTGGCGTCACTGTTGCAAGTTTTTGATAGTAGAACAGTTAGGACAACAACTACTAAGTTAAAACATAGCTAAAAGGGAGGGAAATATCTGCATCTGAGGCACTGAGACTATTAACACTAATGCTTTTGACAACTACTGCATACCAAAACACTCTGGAGAAGGGCTCCATTTGAGCACCAGACTGTTGTAGTTCTGGTTGGCTTTCCAAACGTGTCTCACCATGGTCACTACAGATAGATGTATTCCATCTTTATAGAAAGAAACGGTGAGCTGTACACTGCAAGGCTCTTCGTGAAGCCAGAAATACCTAATAAGCTGGAGAGTTCTGCTAGCTCCCTGCTGCTTTTTGCTCGTGCTTGATGGATGGTTGTAGATCCACTGGCGATTCTCCAGACCTGCCTTGGCAATCGTGTAGAACATATTATCCTCTCGGGCAGAACTGCCAAATCCGTTCCAACCTTTCCACTCAGCTGTAAACCCAAACACTTAAAAACAAATCACTTACACGATAATATGCTCTATTGTAAAAAATTCCATAAAAGGCTGGAAAGGATACTAACGAATTTATCCTATCCACCGTGACGATCATTTGGTCTTTCTTGTTCCAAAAAAGTCTTATTTATTTATTTATTTATTTATGAGTCATCTTTGGATGCCTTATATACATACTGATCAAATATACGGGACTGAGATGATAACAAAACACTTAGAGATTTTTAGCTAGACACTAATAAATTTACCCTTTACCTTCCGCTATAGTGCTCTCTCCAGACTTGCTCCTCTGCTCTATGCATTTTCATGCATTTATGATGATCTAACCTCCATTAATAGTAGAAACCTCAGAAAGGACACTGATAACTCAGTCCAAGAAAAATTTTGTCTGGATATCCAGCTCTGTACTTTTTAAATCCTTTCAACCTTCCAATCCATTTTACTGTGTTTGTCTGGAGTCATTGCCATAGTACGTTGCAGTCACCTCAAGCGACTTCCTTCCCTAGTGTATGCAATCAAATTTTTTAGTATGGCAAAGCCCTGCCCATTATCCTACTACTGCATATGGTATGAGAGCTCATTGCTTTAGACAAGCTGATTCACCTCCGTATGCCATTCTTTCAGAGTTGACCATCATGGCCGCTGTGACGTTCTGCTCAGGTGTCAAGTCATTTGAAGCCCACTCCTGTGTCTGAATTTTCAAATGTTGAATCCTCAGTGGAGGGACTCTAAAGAAATAGCTCAGCTGTGGGTTGCTGGTGGGGTAAGGTCTGGGAATGGTGAAGGAGGCAAAACATTCCCTTCACATCTTCTTATCTTATTAGCAGCAAAACCCAATTGCTTGGGCTTTTTCCAAAAGAAATGCACATCACTGTCTGCAGGCTGCTGCTTGCAGCTTTTAGAGTTTCACCCAGTTAACATCACATATATGCATGTTTCCAAAATCAAAAGCTAGAGGGTCCTACAACTGACTTCCTCTCCTTCTCGTAGCTAGGATTGAGAAGGTTACGTTAAAAGTCCAAAGTCTAAAATCAGTACAAAAAATTGGTGTTTCTTCCTCTACTAGCCTTACATGTGTCACCAGATAATGTCTTTGAAATGAAGCATTATTTGACATCTGTATTGTATTATATCATAAATGAAGCTTATGCTGTGCTGGCCCCTCTTCTTCTAACAGTTGGGTGATTTTCTATACTAAAAAAATGGACTGAGTGGCTCTTCAGTTTTAATTACAGGACAATGCGATTGATTTCTGCACCAGTTTTATGTGGACATCTATGCAAGAAAGGCTCTGTCTGCAATAATTTCTTCTGTCTGGTTACCTAATGAGATTGTTGATTTATTGATTGTGTCATTCAATAAGCTTTTTAAGACTCATGGATTTGATTTACACTCTATGAATAAGCTGAGAGAAGTTTTGAAACAGAACCCTAAGATACTTATGTCAGCAGAAATTAAAGATGTGAGTACTTTACCCTAAGGCATCATTAATAGGGGTTTAATTTTATTTGATTTCAAATTCAGGGCAGAGGCCAATGAAAATTTCATTAATTTGTATGCTGTGGGAACTACGTTCGCCAAATTGATTTGGAGAATTTGCATAATATAATGGTCTTAGAGCATTGTATGGAGTCTGACCCTTATATTTCATCCCTTCTGAGTAGAGTACTTTTTCATTTTCATACTGCCTTGTTCATCTATTCAGTTCTTACAGCTTAATTATTACTGAAACTACAAAGAATAATTATCTACCAACGGAACACAGTGTTATTATTACTTTCATTTTGTCTTCCATCATTGTTAGCAGAGTTAACTTTAAAAAACGATTTTTTTTTCAATTTTAAATCATTCCATTGTGAGTATAAACATGTAGACATAGAAACTTTTAACTTTGGGGAACACAAGTTCTTCTAAAGATCTTCTGCTAAGGACATTCTAGAACATCTATGACTCATGGTTAGGGTAATGTGTAGTGCCAGTGGAGAGTCCGTAAGTGATAAAATTTTAGAACAGTTACGTCTCAGAAGCAGTGAGAGAGCAGGTTTATACTGATAGAAAAGGAGGATGACAACTATAATAATATGGAATAAATACAGAATTTCTTTTTTTTTTTTTTTTAACAGCCTATTAAAAACTAACTGAATGCAGAAAGTCTTATGACTTACTATCAGGTGTGGTGGTTCCCACTGCAAGAATTATTGGAGTAATTTGCCTAAAAATTTGAGGATAGAGAAAATAGTGAGCTCTCAATACCATGTGGTCCTATCTCTTTGCAAAAACTCCCAGCCATATAGGTACCTACTCCTTTCTGCCCCAGCCTCAGCCCCCAGCAGCCTTTGGCCAGATCCATTCCTGTGCTTCTCCAGAATGGTCCTTAGGGAAGGCTGCTTTGTCCACCTATTCTAATATAAATCACATTATCAACCACCAAGTCTCCTTTTCCCAAATTACTTGCATTCATTCATCTAACATGCTTCCTCCTGCTGTAATTCAAGTTACATCTTTCTCTAAGCTTTTCTTCTCCCAGGCTTTCTCAGTCACATTTTGCAGACTTCTGATCTTCCCTGGAAATTTCCAAATCCTCAGGAAAGTCCTGTTATTGCAGTCCCCATGGGCATCTCTGGTTCTGTTTTATGCTATCAAACCTTCAAAACCCCTTTTCATTCTGCTCTTTTCTTGCACCACGCTCTTTCCCTCTCCCTTTCAATCTCATTTCACTTAAGCTTTTTCACTGTTCCTCTTTATTCAGAGGTATTAGCTTAATGGCTAATTAAATCATTCAGATAAGCCATCACATGGCTTATCTGAACTCAGGCAGTAAACTGGGGTTTAGCTCTTAGTTTTCCTCTTTACTACCTGATTGGTTCTGAGAGTTTAGTATCCCAGAGAAATGCCAGTCAGGAATATACATGTACTTTCAGATTATTTCCTGCTGATACAGTAACTTTGGGGGTTTGTTTTTGGTTTTGTTTTTTTTTTCCCTAACCCTTGACATCGGTCTTATTTTTGTAGCAGATAGGAAACAAGTCTTCTGTTGTGTTTGTAAACTGAGGATCTAATCACTTCCCTACCTCATATATTCTACTCCAGAAACTCTCTGGTCACCAGAGTCATCAGAAGCAGACATTTGTCAAGCTCTTTCTCTTGTTCTCAAGTCTTGCATTGGAAGTTTCCTCTTGTCACCATTGTCTCCTGGCACTAAGGGAACAATCATCCCATGAGCAAAAGCCAGGTGCATGTGAAAGCAAATAGCTGGGGAACACTGGCAGTGTAAAACAACTTTTAAAAATTTAATATTAAAACACTAAGCCAATATGTGTTCTGCAGAAACCAGCCAATCCTAAGCACACTACAGTGGCCGAGCCATAATAATTGTCAGCTGCACCGTCTTCTTTCCATGAGAACAAAAATGGTAGGAAATATGCCATGGAGGATTGCTCTATGTATTTATATAACTGAAAACTTGATAAAGGCTGCAACGATGCAAAGTATGTGAATATTATCAGGCTATTTTATGAAGAGACAAACTGAGGGCAAAGGTTTATGACTTGTCAAAAGCAACACATGGCAGAGCAAGGAGCTCTGGGCTCTACTCCTGCTTTACAAGCCTGTAAAGAGTACATTAGTGCCTAGCTCTTGCTATGTGGTTTAGATACATTACACTATTAACTTTCATCCTTTTTCTAGTGTATTACTGCTCTGATTGCCCACTAGTAATTAGGGTAAGTTTTACTGGACTGATTTTTGGGCTGGAGCTACAAGTGATCAACTACTAATACTAACTCACAGCTTTCTATATGAGTTAATACTGAGTGAGACTGAACATATGGCCGATTGTAATACTACCTCAGAGTTCAACACGCTCTTCCCTTGGTGTATTATTTCAACCTCCTCATGTTGTTCCTTCACAGCAGGAGGCTGCCACGCAGCAGAATTACTATAGGTAACACATGTATATACACTTACAGGGGTCACTCACCATTGTAAATTGCTTATATGATATACAGCACTGTATTCATAAAGGGGAAAATGAAATGTGTTTGGATTTATACATTTTTCTCTAGGGATATACAAAACTCTTTCCATACTTCTGACGGACTAAAAATTTTCCCCAGCATACTGACTCTCACAAATAGAGCACACAGGAAGTGTTTTGAATCTGCAGAGATAATTTAAGTAAGTGAGAATGGAATTTAGCCAGGATAATCTTATTAATGTATTGATCTTAGCCCTACTTATGATTGCCCTTCAGCAAAAAGCTCCTGTGGTACAGACACTGCTTTTGCAGTGTATTGAAATTGAGCATTGGTGTTAATAGAAGAGTCAGACCATGGTTTCTTGGCTTTGCCTGGGAAGTATTTCCTTCATGTGAAGCCTCATGCAAGAGTGAAAGAAGGTGAAAAGGTTCATGTTATGATTAAAAAAAAAAAAAAAAGGTACTGTTATTCAGTGAGGGACCAGCAGAGAAGACAGGAATTCCTTACCACACAGATTCCAGATCCATCAAGGCATCTGTCTGCATTACCATTACAGTTGCAAGGAGAGCATTTTCCTGAGCTGGTACGGTAAAATCCTTCTTGGCATCCCTGCAATGAAAAAATAAAAATAAAGTATTTCCTATGCATACCTATTTGGAGAGTTAGGTTTGGCTGAGAGACAGGGGAAAGCAAGAATTACAACCGTCAGGTCTCCCCAGAGGACAGCGCAGAACCCCATCATAGCAGACCACACATGCGCTGCTGAACTTGAGCCTGTTCTTTCACTCCCTGCCCTGGTGCTTGCTTTTTCGCCTTACAGTGTTTAAGCTGTCGGCGTTCCTGCCTGTGTCCTGCTCCTGGCCAGCAGTGGGTGCCTGCCTGCAGGTGAGGAGCTGGCAGATTCTTACTGCATTTTGTACTAGAGGATGAGTTAACTAGAAATGATGATCCTTATTCAGTAAAGAAGGTGTATTTAGAGGAGAGGAATAGCTTTTACTTAAAAAAGAAAAGCTTCAGAAAGTTTACTTTACATCAAAGCTTTGATGAGCTGGAAGGGCTAGAGGAGACAGAAACATATCTACAAAATGCCCTTCTGAATGAAGGCTGGCTGGCTGCTGTGGGAGGCTAGCAAAGCAGGGCTGTCTGTCTGTCTGTCTGTGAGGTTGGTGAGATGTGCCAGCGATAACCTATTGTCATTCCAGGAAGTAATCAGCCCCTGGGAGATACAACAGTTCTTCAATCATTATTCATGTGACATAATAAATAAATGGGGGAAGATTGCATGAAAGGTAAAATTTTCTTGTTATTTCTTAAATGTGTGTCTGTGCCTGGTGTATATAATTTAGTACTTTTGATAACTTACCAAAGCTTACCAAAATTAAACAGAAGATTGTAAATATCTAAATCACCTGCTTTTAAATACTAATTAGAGCAATAATATAAGGAATCAGAAACATAAACAAAGCTATTAAGATGACCCTCTAAGACTGCAAAATAAAAAGAAAATGAAAGAGGATAACTTTCATTTGATATGTTATGTGTAAATTCTTGTTCTCCACCGAGGAACTTCTACCTCATTATGCAAAGCTGGTGAGACACGCATAGGTTGACCTCAGGAGCAACCTCTGTTACTCAGCCAGCACCTGCTCACCCTGTGCAGCCTCCCTGTGTCACATGTATTACGTTAGATCCATGCAGACTCATGAATTTTTGGATCCTAAATCTCTTACCCTTGCCTAACTCTTGCAATGTTGTCGCAGAGCTGATGTGAAGGCCCTAGCATGTCATTTAGATCTCCAGAAATTATTTACCACACCCTGTTTCTGCTAGCATTTACAAACACTATCCCTGAGGTGGCTATCAGAGCCTGAGATATGCCAGGCTCTCCTGGAATATTTTTTTGTGGCTGCCTCTACAGCACTTTGTGTATTCTGTGGCTCTTGAGGTCACTTCCTCCTGCAAACAGTGGGAAAAGTGGGAGGTTCAAGTGAATCAGAAGGGTATGATCTTACATAGCTTGCATTTGTATGAGGTACGAGGCTTCTTATCGTATTGTACTGATCTAATTAGGATTAGATTTCCTTTGTATCTCCCTCTTCCTCATTTTCCTGGGTTGCCCTGAAATAAAGGACGGTTTCTTTTCTGCACTTGCCTAACCATTGCTTCTCATGCCCACTGTAAGCTATGACATGAACAGCAGGTCTACAATATTGAATGCAGCACCACGCAGTGATACCTCCACTAGCTGCAAAAACTAGCCTGTGCGTAATATTGCTAAGTAGCCCTGCTAGTGGCTGTGGCTAATTAAACCTGGCACAGTGCTATGGCTGTATTGCTTCTGGGACCTGAACCTGCATGTTTGCATGGTGCTGTAGGTATAGCTGTGAAGCACTGGGTAGCAAGAACCAGCAATCCCGAGATTCATCTGTGTGTTAGTTTCCATTCTCAAGGGTGGGTAGATACATCTATCCAGCCAGATAAGCTGCTTGTTTAGAAAATCATGTATCTTAGGAGATGACTAACAACAAGCTTTATAAATGAGGTTTACAAATGAATCATTAATCCAATCTCATCCCAGAGAGCCCTGAGAAGCTGAGATGAACATAAATGGAAAACTCAGTTGCCTTTACCATTCTTACACACAATATTTTATCTGGTTTGCTTTGGAAACACTTTCTTAGATAATAGCTCCTAGGAGAAAAAGCCTTCATACCGTAGCCACTTTGGGACAGCAGAAATACTATCTATTTGTACTGCTTGTTTCTTTCAGTCTTTTAGTCTTAACACAGAGCTGTAGGACTGGCTCCCACCAGACTAAGGATTTCAGCTGAATGATTACGCCACACATTGTGGAAGGGAGACAGTTAGTTTCTAAATGGAAAACAGATTCTTATCCTAGTGTCTGTCTTGGCAATATTTCTCTTCACCCATACAGATCTAAGGCATGTTATATTCTCTGATGCCCCTCAACTGGTGGGTGGTCCTAGCTGGTCCATTAGTGTCTGCCCAAAAGCTTTCTTGGTTTTGCAGGTCTAAGCAGAATCATTTTTTACTTACAATGGTGAATATGGACAATGGAAATGTATGAGCGTGTGTAAAGGTGTCTATGCAAATCCTTCACTCAGCCCTAAAGACCACCTCCTTTATAGTTCAAATAGGGTATGCCTGCATTGCAGCCATGAGTGAGCTTTCATCTAGTCCACTGACCCAGCAGTAACAACTTAGGTGCAGTTCAGTGCAACGTCACTGGTTCCAGCTGTACAGGCAGGGTTGTACAGTCTTTGCTGAAGTCCACTGGGAACCAGTTTACCCCCTATTCTGAGCAGACACACTTCTCAGCTCCTCAAGACATCTGCCTCAGTTTTGGGTGCCTTTGCTATTCTTGCTGTCAGAGCCCCACTTGAAAATGAGATGCAGGGTCCTAAGTCACCTGGGTATTTTTTGGCAACATTCTTTCCCCACATTATTCAATTAATCAGAAAAACTTGGAAGGTGCTGATGCTCACTATTTTAATACAGTATTTTAAACCATGGGTTGCATCAATTTAAACCAGAAATAGGGTATTGACAATCAATGCTATGAATGAGGGGAAAATGGGATCCAGATTGTTTCCTTTGGGTTCAGAAGTTTTCTCAGGCATTCTCAATTATTCTGATATATTTTTGTTGCTCCTTGCCCTACTAGTGATAATGGAGTGATCGGTTAGTTGTTCCAGGGCATGAGCCAACATCGTATTTATAAAAAGAAGTGTCAGAGTGTTGAGCTAATTGAGGGATTCAAATGGTCGAATGTTCTGGGAGCACAAAATAATTGCACACAAAGCACAAACAGGTCTGGAACAAAATGGAAATACCCTCCCTGAAAAATCATTATGTAGGCAATTGAGTGAGGAACATTTCCGTCCACTGTCTGTTTCTGAATGGTGAAGACAATTAGTAGGCCAAAATGCTAGGTCTGCAATAGCAATTATATCTTCGCAATTATTAGATTTTTTTTTGCCCGAGGGACAACGTTTGTTCCAGTTCAGGCTGAAAAGTCCAACCTAAAGTGGATCTTGCTGAGTTCTTGAAAATCTTTTACACCCATGGTGCATTTATTTTTTCCTCCCTTGCATCTGGGTTTAATTATTACGTTTCTCAAAAACAAGAACCAGCTGCAGTGCTGAAAGCGCTGTGGAGCCTGTAGTCATATTCTACTTCTTCAGACCCTTCTGCTGATATGGGTGCAAGGTGGGACTGAAGATGGAAGACAATCCACATACACAGGGTATGAGTTTACTCCCATATTATATTCAAGCAGTTCCACCGATTTCACTGCAGCTGCTCCTGATCTGCGCCTGCATAACTGAGGGCAGAATCAGGTCCCCGCTCCTTCCCTGCTGCCAGCTAGCAGTAGTGGTGCAGCCATAGGCTGCACCACAGGCTCCCCCCCATAGGGGTAGGTATGTTTGCTGTGACCTGCCTCTTCTGACTTGCTTTTCCCAAAAGAAGAGTGCTGTGCTGGTAACATGCACAGAGTGTTCTCTGTGGTTACATCTGCCTCAGCCAACTGAAGAAGGGCAAGGCATTGTTTCAGGCACTGGCTTATGATCATCCATACTGCCTGATGGTTCATTTTCTGCATTGATTTTGCCCTTTGACAGATTGTGATTTTCCCGGCAATGTCCAGGCATAGCTCAGGGCATGGCATCTGTTAGGACGTGTTCCCACAAGGCAGTCTGTATGGGACTGTTCTTTTCTGGGCAAACATGGAGAGAGCTTCAGCATGTTGACATGGGCTTTGTGATGCTACTTGACTAGGAGGTCCCCACACTGCTTTATTCGGTAGTTCAGATGTAGCCATTGACTCTCTCATCTAGTGGTAAGAAAACACGGCACATTTCTTTAGTTAGTACTGGAACTTGTGACTTTCCTGTGAATATATAAAAGCACAAAGGGTCTCTTTCTTCCAAAATAAAAGGCTCCCTTGGATCCACACCAGTGTTTGTTACTTCCCAAATTTTCTCTTGAGTGCTGGGGTACATGAAGCAATGTGATTCAGGGTTAAATGGTCTACATTAAAACATTTCAGCCTTTGTTATATTCATTATACTCATGCCTACCAGTCTTGGGCCAGGAATCTCATTATATATGATCCAAAACAAACCCAGAAGAAAAAGATGGTGCTTGCCTCCAGGAGCATTGTAAAAAGGAGACAGCTGGTGCACTTGGGGAACTGAAGCTGAAGAACAGTACTCAAAGTAGCAGTCATGGCACATCAGCTGCCAAATCACTGCTAACTTTAGTGTCAGCTGAGACTTGGTTGTAGCTGGCGAGCAGTGTTATGCTCTTTGCTGCTAGAGATAGAGTCAAAAGGTGTGCTTCCTTCCAGGTCTGAGAAGGATCCTCAGTGGGCTGCGTGGATGTTCAGACATGAGGGCAAAGATAAAACATTATGGTATTACTTAGTAGATTATCTCTTCAAAGGTCTGTTCAGGATAGTAAAAGTGAGTGCAGCCTGGGCACAGTTGAATCCTATAAACTCATGAGCTTGTGATGAAATGAAAATTAACTTAATTAACCTAATATCCCAAATCTACCTGCAAAAATACAAAGTTCTACCCTGTGTCATAAACACCTGTGTTTTGTGTAGAAGGGTGATTTTTGATGCCAAGAGGCAAAAGCTTTTTTAGTTTGGGGCAGGCCCCACACATTGCTTCTTCATATGTCAAGAGGCTAGACAAATGACTGTAGCATAATTTATGGTATGCTACCCAAGTCACCCTAACTGTTCCTGATTATGCTCTTTTAGCCTTCAGTGGAAGAGAATTAAACTAATTCTCATTACCTGTCATCTGGTGATGGTCAAGAACATACACAGATAGTTACCTCTGGCTAAGCTGACATACCACAGCTTGTTCAGCTGCTTTATCTTGATGGTGTAGCAAGTTCACTGGATATAGTTTCATTTTGAAAAGATTTTTGTGCATTCAAGTTTCCATTTTTCTGCAGTCTAACCTGTTCTGTAAAGGTGGTAAAGATATTGTCAGAAGGCATATACTTAAGAGAGTCTTAGTCTGAGAACTGTGAAGTCTGGTGTGATAGGCTATCTCTCAATCGAAACATCTATGGAGAATTGTGACACATATTGTGAATTATTTGCATAATAATATTTATCACTTGACATCAATTGATCAACACTTTCAGAACTGTGGGACCCTCAAAACTCCTCACTGTCTTTTATGGAGTGAAAGAAAAGAAGAAGAGAAGAAAACAGACTCTACTTGAACATTATCAAGCTTCACCTCAGAGCCCAGGGAAAAGAAAACAGAAAAATGTTTCTCCTCTGCCTGATATAACAGGCATCATATCAGCCATAGATACCTGTCAAAGTAGGACACATGAGTAAATAAAGCCCAAGTTTTTAATGTGTTGATGAAAACAATCAGGCAAATTGAGTGGAGCAATGGATTCTTCCCTTCTCGACAGTTTCCTATCAAGGTTTAATGTTTTTCTGGAAGGAACGGTTTAGCCAAACAGAAGTTTAGGACTCAACATAATACTATATTCCTGAAACTCTCCATCTTTTGCTATACAGGGGTGAATGAATACTCTAAACATCCTCCACCCATTTTAAGATCCATGGATCTAAAAGGGAAAAAAGTCTGCTGGAAGTGCATGGCATTGCCGTGGAAACATCAGCCCTCTGCTCCTTGGGGATGTTGCCAAACCCAACCCAAACACGCTTGCTTTTGTTTATTTTTTTATGAGCAGTATTTGGAATTGGGAGCCACAGTTCTTAGGCCTTTTTGAAGACTGTTTGCTTAGGCCAACTTGAGATAAATAGCCTACTGCCCTTCTTAAAAATAAAGATGTTTTCCTGCTTGAATATCTCCCAGTACTTTCATTTATGTAATTATTTATTAGAAATAAGAACATTAGAGAAACAAGTCTGAGAAAGCAGTCTTCTACTGTACATTTGATGCTATTCCAATTTCTCTGTTCTCCTCAGAATAGGTAAGACTCTTTTCTGAAGAGATTCCTGGTCTTTCTCGCCTACAATAGGGACTTCACGTTCAGAAATACTCAATCCCCAGCCACGCGCTCACAGAAAGCACGCCAAATTTTCAGCATTCAGCAGGTCCCACCTGATATGTCTATGTCAGCCATGAAGACAGTCCCAGGCTGAACCCCAGAGGACCTCCATGCCCCAGGTGCAATGCTGTGCTAGCACAGCTGTGGCCGTGCTAGTGCGGGGGCATCCTGGCCAGCAACCTCCACAGCTGGCCGGCGGGACTGCGTGTGTAGGAAGCCCAAACCACAGCAGGCTGGGAGTCATCATCATGGAGACATCCAAATGGGAAGAAGCCAGCTAGACACCCTTTGTATGGTTTAATTCCTTCTATACTAAAATGCATCTAAAGTAGGTTAGTGGTGCCTGTTGCTCTCTACTGACTGCTAAGGGGGCAAATTGTACGGCTTATCATGCATGGAAAGCATTAACTACAAAGCAATCTTCCTTACCTCAGAGAGATATATGAACCTACTTCTGGTGTTTCATTCAGCAAGAAAGTACTGAGGGCAACAACATGACTTCTACATCTGCTTTTCAGCTCAGGACATAGTTGACTTCCAGTATGTTTAAACATGGACTTTTAAAATCCAGACTGCCAGTGTAGACTGATGGACATTTGACCATTTCTTGCTCCCTGGGAGCCAAGCAACAGACGTTTCAAATTCCTCAGGTCAAAAAAGTGTTATGCATAAGCATAGACACAAAGATTTAGTTCTTCTTCAGTCTGCAGGGAAACTTTATGCAAACAAAAAGAGCTGCAATAGCACTGTGCCCCCCTGTCCTGACCTTCTTGCCTTTGGTGACCTGCAGGAAAAACCCCTCTCCATTTGTTGCCAAAACACAAAATCCAGCAGATCCACAGTACACACTGTGTGCAACTGCGGCTCGGTGCCGGCACATGCTACTGGTGAGCAGCGCACTCTGGAGCCCTGGGCTCATTGCTCTCTTACGCAGCCATCATGCACTTTACTGGCTATGGAAAAGGTGCTTAACTGCTGGAGGTAACACTTTGGCTCGAGCATTCAGCATGTGTAGTATTTAAAAGTATCTTGTGACTGCAGGGGATCTCAAAAGTGTGTGTACATGGGGATGGATGAGGGTTAAGTGGGGGGAAAGGATATAGCTATATTGGCTCTGCAGGATCCTGATGTTGACTCAGCCGTGCTGGTTGCTGCCTTGGTCTCAGAGAACTGGATGGACTCGCACCTTCACTAGAAAACCTATGAACTGCACTTGCTGTGTAGAGTCAGCAGATAGGAAAGCCTGCATGCATTTCCCTCTTTCCTGAATGCATAGGCAGCTGCACTGGGCCCATCAGAGATTGAGTTTACCAAACTAATAGAGTGTTTATTAATCAATGTTCTGGTTTAAATGGTCTACATGGACATGCCTTTAAGTTATGGAGATGGAGCCCTATTTCTGACAGGGGATGAACTGCCAAAAGCTTTTACCCCCATCTCACATCTTATCCAGCCAATGCTCTGCCCATCCAGGAGGTGTGTGGTGCTCCAGTATACTTCACACCCAGACTTTTCCACTTTTGTGGGTGAGGAACTCACTGGCACTAGTTCACCAGCTCTTGCTGGAAACACTTGTACCAAATATTGACTAGAGCTGAGAAACACTGTTAAGTAAGTCTTGGGTTGAATTTGACTGCTAAAGGTTAGAATTATGCTGGTTTTGTCTGTCCCCAGGAAACAGTATGTATTTTACAGGTACAGTAGCTCATGTAAGAGATCGGAGAAGTGTGCATCGGCAGGTAATTTGCCTTTCCT
Organism: Fregata magnificens; assembly: GCA_013389945.1. Taxonomy (NCBI): domain Eukaryota; kingdom Metazoa; phylum Chordata; class Aves; order Suliformes; family Fregatidae; genus Fregata; species Fregata magnificens. Next base: position 158,530 of record WAAD01000961.1, on the reverse strand, counting down.
ATTTGGCTTAGCTAACCATGAAAGACCGCCTTGCTACACTTCATAACTAGGAGATAAGAAATCACTGAACCCAGCATCAGATGCTGCCAAATGCCTCTGTAAAATCAGACTCCTGATTCATGTTTTCCAAAAGGGTAGGAGAGTCAGTGATAACTGCATTAAAACAATGCTTTTAATATTATTTGCTGCTTTGAATATTGTTTGGCATTGCTCCTCTTCCTCACAGCTTTTATCCTCATCTGTTCTACACATGATCACTAGACTGTTCACAAGATTGCCGGCAATGTGTAACCAAGAAACACAGAGCAAATCTCTGCATTTTTTCCTGCAATACCTACTATGGGAGAAGCTTGAGAGGGTGATCTCTGTCTCTTAACAGCTGGAATGGTTGAGATAACAGGTGTCTGTATTGAAACACCTTGATTTTTGTTACTCCTCCAACCTGCCAAAAGGATCCATCTCTACAACTACATTTGATCTAACTTTGGTAGGCCATGTGGACAAAGGATCTGACGATCTGATGGATCCTGTGTGAAGTGTATGACTTGGGATAAAATTTGTCTAATTAAATTCTGTCTGCTTTGTTTTGTTCTGATTTTTTGAGGCAGGAGAGAGAAAAATATTTCTAGAAGGTGTCCTTGGGCTCTTTATAAACAAGTATTTGATGACAGCTCTGGTATTGTATTAACAGTTGTTCATATCCCTGCCACTTTTTTACAGTCATAACTGTACAGTTGCAAATCATTTGTTTATCAAATTCTTCTAGCTCTTGTGTCCCCCAAATTTGGCTGGATTTGAATTTGCCAAAGGAGAAAAAATAATCATATGGATGGAGATTTGTGTAGTTAAAATTTCCTCAAAAGCATAGTGAGTATTTGTAGCAATGAGGGATTTGCTGCAGACAGCATGTTCCAATAGGTCTGTTTATATATAGCGAGGCATTGATTAAATCTATGGCTCCTCAGTTTATATTTATAGCACACATTCATTCTAGTTTTTATTTATAGGTTACCTTTTAGTCTTGTCTATATTATATGTCTCCCTTGTTGGCAACGCGGCTTGAATGTCATTTAAACAGTCGTACAGTAAATGCCAACCAGAAGAGATGGTCATTCATTGGCCCTTCTTGGGGGAGGCCTCTGTACTTCTCTTGGGCTGTTTCTATTTATGGAGCATCTGAACATTATGCTTATGGGCTGTGGATCTCCACCTGCCCCCTCATTGGCTCCTACAGCCCTTCTACTGCTGCCTTGTTCTCTACTCATGCTTGTGTCCTCCCTGTCCTTCTTTCCATTTGTCCTCCATTTCTCCACTTTTCCCTTCCCTGCACCCGGTTCTAGTCACTCACCCACTTCATGACATACCCTTCACCTCTAGTCTACTAACATCTTCACAGCAGTAGTTTCATTGTGTTGTTTGAAATTAACATAAGGAAAAATATTCCTTCTCCCTGAACAGATGAGAAGCTCATCACCCGGTTTCTGTGCATGAGCTTCCCTGTCCCTAAGTTCATAAGGATATTGGAACTCAGGAGAACACATTCTTCTCATCTCTTGTGTGACCATGACCACTACTTCTTCACTCAGTTTCTCCATCTGTAAAATGGAATAATGACCATAGTCACACAAAATCACAGAATCACAGAATGGTTGAGGTTGGAAGGGACCTCTGGAGGTCACCTGGTCCAACCCCCCTGCTCAAGCAGGGACACCTAGACCTGGTTGCCTGGAACTGTGTCCAGATGTACCCACTGTAATCCACAGAAGTCCACCCAATGTAATCCCAGATTACAGTGTCCCAGATATACCCAAAGTAATCCACAGCAGTGACACAAGTCAACAACTTCATATCTTTTAAGAGAACTAGTCAGAACCACTAGGAATAATGAATATCCCCACATGGGCAGACATTTCTGGTAGTCATGATTTGCTTGTTTCAGATGCCTGCAGTGAATATAAAGCTGTTGCTGGACCCAAGACTTCCTATCTTTTTAATCCAGTGCTGAAAGAATTTTTTTTGGCTTCCAGCTAAACAGCCATACTTTAAATCCATTTGCATATTTACACAGCACTGCTTGGCATTGTGTTGTCTTTCTGATTTTTCTTCTCCATCCTTTCTAAGGGATAGACCACACTCTGGTATTTGAGGGCAACTTTTATGAGTGACCTGCGAGGATTTACTGCCAAAGCATACCAGATATATGAAAAGGATTAGTCAAAGACAGTAGGGAGAAAGAAAAAGAATTACATTTCTGTGTTAAAATTTCACATGAAAAATTGAAACTAACTTTGTAGGAGAGCTTTTAAGATATTTAAGAAAAATCTGTTTTCTTCAATTCATAAGAGGAAGGAAATATGATTATGGAAAAATTATTTGATATGGAAGTTGTTTTTGTTAAAATATCTTTCGAGGCATTTGTTTTGATTAGATACAATGATTAAAACATTTTCCTCTTCTTGAAAAAACAAATGAAGAGCTGGAGCTCTTACTGAAGGTACAAATAACATCATTAGTTCTGCTGATAAGTTCCCCTTTTAACCTGCCCTGTTCATTTCTCTTCATTTGCTACACGCATCTTCCTAGACCAGGTCTTGGCTATGGAAGAGGTTGCTGTGAGTTCTTCTATCCACTGAGTTAAACTATAACTTATTGTAAAAATAAAATGTCCTGGTGGTGCCCTTTCCAAGAGCTGTCATACTTCACTTTAGCTTAAATTATCATTCGAAGAAACAAATGGATTTCAAATTCCCAGGCCTTGAGTAATAGCAAATTCAAGACTGTCTTTGTAGTTGAACCTATAAATCCCTATGAAGTGACATTTCAGAGGGATCTTTGTCTTTCTCTGCAGAATGAGAGTCTCAGAAGTTAGTAACTGACCTGTTGGCCAGACATGCTCTACCATCAAAGTCATCATAAAGAGAGATGGACAGAAGTCCTGCTCTACACCATGAGGTACTTCACAACATGCAGACAAAAGCAGACATCTGCTCTGCAATTTTTTTTTTCCATTGATTTTTCCTAATTTATCTGAGCTTTGAAACCTCACAAACCTAGAGAATTAAAACCAAGCAAGCTTGCTCACCAGCTTCCCGTTAGGCCTCCAAGCTCTATTTATAATTTCTATAAGCCTTCATTACCTCTGGTCTACGGTATCAAATTCTTCTGAACTAGAAAGGTCACATTCTAACTATTATTACTGGAGAAATTAATTCAGTGTGTGACATCATAGCTAGACAGTTAACTACCCCATTTAATAGGACAGTACAGCTGCTAGAGAACTGTCTGCATGCAAAAAGCCACGCTACAGTGTTTACCATTTCAAGGGCAGAAACCTCATGCAAATTAGTTATTTGCAATTTCAAATTTACTTTTAAATTTGTAAACATTTCTGAGAGGAACACATTTTTTAGCTTAGTCTCCAAATCAATATTCATGATAGTTTTATAATAAGCACCCTGGTGTAGTACATTAAATTCCTGTATCGTTCTCTTAAATTTCTGACATTGTTAACTGTGAAATATTTATTGCTTCCAGTGCTCCCCTGATGTGGTAAACTAGGAATTAACCAGAAGTTGGTGAAGAGTTTTGGGTACAATGCTTGTAATCTTTTTTTATCCACTTGTCTTGACAGGTACCTCAGTTCTAATTGCATTTAATGATATTACAAACTAAAGCTATTATGTGAATTACACAATAACAAGCTTTCTGTTTTGCTATTTAGCTTGCAAATGTAAAAGCAAATTCTTTCTTGCTGAAATAGTCATTCAGTGAAAACCCCCAATATTGTTGCATATTCTTAGTTTTTAAATTAAATTCTAAGATGAGATAGATAGGTTCAATGAAAATTAAAGCCTCACTGGGTGCATTTGCCATAGATCTGGGCAAATTAATATAATAATGAGGTTTTTGAGGTAAGTGACATAAAATGCTCATTAAAGCTGCAGTGGTGTGTTTTTGTGAAGCTCAGTAATTTCAATCTTCAAACATAAAAAAAATAAATAAAGCAGTGACACTGGTTTTGAATCTGTAATCTTTTTCAGTAAATGAACTATTAAATGAGTGATGAAACAAATTAAGCCTTATTTTCTGTTACTAGTGCCCTTTCTGTCATCCCCTGTACGTGGATCTCAATATTGTCCCTTTTTGTCTGCATCCTCAGTGATGCCCCCACATGAAGCATAGGGCTATGGCTGGTCTGGAGCCACACATGCAGTGTCTGGCCAGTCTGCAGCTGCTAAAGAATATATCTGATGACTGAATTTAGTCCATTTTTCCAACTGTTGCTGTGTTAAGCAACAACTTAATACTATAAGATCTTCACCATTTATATGCACGGAGGGGTTGAGGTCTCCTCAGAATTTACTGAAAAAATTGTGGTTGCCTTAAGACAAGACAAGTCCCTAACTTAATAACAGCCTGATTTAAAAACTTCACTTGCTGACTTATCGCTGACAATTGGGAATATTTATGTATCACCTGAGGAGTTATCAACCCATCAGCTACCAAAACAGAAGTTTATTTTTGATAATAAAGAACAGATTATGATGCTGATGGAAACCTTCTTCCCAAAGTTTTAGACAAAGACCTTAGAGATTGCTAAAACTAAAACTAGTAAGACTGAAACTAGTTGCTCCAATTCTAGGTAAAATCTTGCTGGCAGGGGAGATAGATACAGAACAGAAGTTACCTTCTATTTCTCCCTGTTCCATAGTAGAGCTAGCAGTCGGAGAGAGAGTGAATATGGCTAATTGCACATGGGTAATCCCCAAACCAATAAGCAAAGCAGAGCATGGGCAACAGGGAAAAATGACAAGGACCCCCCTCCCCAGCCCACTGTCGCTCTATGTTCTTGTTCTTTGAGTGGGCTTGTGCATGCCTCCCTTGTAATAGTGGCAGAGTAACGGTGACTCCCGCAAAAACAAGCAATAGCTGAAAGCCAGATGGCTTTATGCAGAGCAACACCATTATCTATTACCTTGACTAAGTAGCTGTATTTAATTTAAAAAAAATTCCTGTGCTGAAGATGTTTCCAGACTGTTACCCCTTCCCCAGTCCAAGTGGAAAACAAAATGCCATTCAGCAACAGAGATGGGGTTGGATCCAACACAAACATTTCTCAGCTAGGCATTCTCCATAGAAGTGCATAGTCATTTTTTCCATATACAGTGGGAAAGGCAAAGCCTCTGCTTAAAAGGCATTCTTCTCCAAAAAGGGGGAGGGCTAAAATGTTTTAGCTGTCTGCAAGCTGGCTAAGGATTAGAGATTAATACCAGCCTCTGCTCTAATGTACCTATTACTACAGCCACTAAGTAAAGAACTTACTCTTACAGATGCTCACTGTTGGAAATAGAAAATCTGCAGTTGGAAAGGTAGCTATCTGATTTTCCTCTTTCAAAAAAAAATGCCAAGTTTATTCAAGGAGAACAATTTACAGGAAAAGGGATAAATAATTCTACGCTGTTTCCTCATTAACCACCCTCCACCGAGTCCCCACAAAACATTCACATGAAATGTGTGCTCTGAGTCATACGTTCTCCTCTTGATTCCCCCAGATAAGTGAGACATAAGCAGTTGACAGACTACAGCACTCCCTGAGAGATTTCCAGATAGAGACAAAAATTTTCAAGGGATAAAAAAGAAAAGTGGCCTTTAAAGCAGGTACAACTGTGCTCGTGGGACACTGTTAAAACTGAGAGGGTAAATCTGAAGGTTCCTTTAATTTCCCTTTTGCAGCAATTTCCACCACCCCAGATTTCTACTATTTCCTGGTTTGATTTTGCAGCTCTTTGAAATGCTGAAATCGCAGTGGGGACATATAGTGGTCTGCTTGACCAATAGCCAAGGCATCAATTTAAAAGCCCATTAGCATGAAACACAAGCCACAGTGTGAAAAACTTGAAAGATCAAAAGAAAGAGATTTCATCCATCTCTCCCTCCCAAGGGTGGCCCAACTGTGGACAAAACAGGCAGCTGCTGGGGATGGCTGATGGGAAGGTGCCACGTTTCTGGGATATTCTCCCATAACAGTTTCCCCCTTGATGGTGCCATTGTTTTGGAAATGTGAGGGAAGGAAGGGAGACAGCTCGGCATGGTTAAAAGTGTGTTACAAGCCTTACATCCGGCACGGAGGTGGGCAGACAGTTGTGCTCTGAAAGGAGAGAGGAAAGGCCAGGGCTTGGGAGAAGGGATAACCTGCTCCGATCTCTCACTGCGTCTTGGTCCATGGCTTGTTTCATCACAGGCATGGTCTGATAATGAAGAAATTAGTTTCTTGTTGGCTCAAAAAGGGGGAAGAATAGATGCATCAAGACAAAAAAGCCCCAGTCTCTCTCCTCATCCTTCACAAAAATCCCTCACCCAAACCCCTGTTTCCAGCTGACTTAAAAGTAATTAGTTGGTGCGTTAGAGACTCTGTTGAGCCTCTGCAGACAATCCTTGCCATTGACGGGAAGTAGGGTGCCACAGAAAACCACAAACCTGTGAAAAGCTGAGTACAGACCTTCAACACCTGGCCACCTCCCCCCTGAATGGATCTGTGCCAGGTACTGGTGCTCTGGAGGTCTTGCCAACCCTCAACGGGCCAGGCTGTGTTAGTTTTTCTGGGGCACCTTGGTACGTAGGATTTTAATAGCTGGGGTAGGGAGGGCTGTGCTGTGTTTTGCCCTGCCAGCTCTTTTTTTTTTTTTTTTCTTTTTTGGATGCTGGAGCAGATTTTCTCTGGACAAATGCTTTCTTCCATGGAGTGCTTTTGAGGAAGGGTCTCTGGAGCCAGGAGCGGGGAGCACAGCATAAGGGAGTCATGAATAGCAGGCTCTCTGTGGCTCTCCACGGGCTCAGAGGTGGAAAACCACAGTGGGAAACCCTAGGACATATTGGCCTTGCATTAGCCTTGGCAGAAAAGAAGTCTGCTCATCTTTTGCTGCTCAGAAGGCCTTTCATACAACAGTAACAGGGTGCATCGTAGGGTGGTAACAAGGTACAACGCAGCCCAGAAATGATCCAGTTTAGTTGCTGGTTCCATGTGCTTTTTCTTCCACCTGACGCCAATGGTGAAAGGTTGAATGAGTTTGTTTTTATTTGTTTTTGTTGGGAAGACAGAGTCAAACAATGATTTAGAGCCTTACAGTTTTAGTTAAAATGGCTATTTTTACAGCTCATATTGGAAGTTGTTCATGCAGGTAGAGTCTTTTTATTCAGTAATTATTAAATTATGTTTCAAATTAACGTTCAAGTGTGCCAGTTCTTCCCATGCTCCCTAGCTTCCATATGTCATGGCTTAAAAAAATAACATTTTAGTTCTTCTTACAGTCTTGTGAACTTGGAATAGTAATTTCTAAAATATTTTTCACAACCCTCTATTATTCTTTGGCTCATATCAGGTATCTTAGTAGCTCTTGAATGCTGGCCTTTTAGCACTGTGTCTTGCTGCTTTGTCTTAAAAGAAAAAAAAGTTCTAGTATTTCTGAAATATTTATTTTAAGAAAATAACCATCTAAAGAAGTGCACAATACAGCTAAAACAGGAACAACAAAGCCAGATCGTATTTATTGCATTTTAGTCAATCTCTGCTTGCATTGCCAAATACACACTGCATGTATCCTGACTGATAGTTAGAAAAATCTTTTTGAGATCATTTCACAACAAAGAATTAGATTTCAAAAACTGTGGAGCTGTAACAGCTTTGTACACAGTACTATTCAGCAATTGTTGAATCTTGCATTAGGATGCATAACCCAAACATCCCCAGCTCATGGTGGTGTCTGAAAATGAACTGGGATCAGTTCCAAACCTTCAAGAGGACCAATTAAAATATAAAAAACAAGGGTGTCTATATTTTGGTGTTTGAAATCTAAGTCCAGAAGCAAACTGTAAATTTTCAGTGGCTGGTTATATATTACTCAGAAACTAGACCTATTTTCCACAGCTCTTGAACACTAGGAGCTGTAATTGTTATCAGCTTAAATCAGGACAAGTTCTCCTTCAGAAACCAATTCTTTTATTGCTTCTCATGCCCCCTGGAAAACCTGGACTATTAATTCCTTCCTTGCTTCCCATGTCATGAATAAGAGTGGGCATGAAATGCCTTTTATTGGTTTTCATAGCCCTGAATAAGCATTGGGGCACTTTGCTGGTACTTGCCCAAAACGTTGTGGGAACTCGCTGCAGTGGAGTTCAAATTGCATTGTTCTGGTGGGTGCTTTATGCACCTTCCTGAAATGGAGAACATTTCCCACTATCCAACTGCTCTGTGCTGTGCTTCCATTTGCTTCAGCTTCCTATGATTTAAATGGTTTGGGGTCTGGCGGCTCTAGTCCAAGCAGCTGATTTTCATTAGAGCTTTGATGAGAAACTTAAGCTGGAATCACAAACATCTGCAGTAAAACTTCCTCCCCACTAATAGACATTTCTCAGAACATAACCTTGTTGTACCAGAAAAAAGCAGCAGCTAGAAATCCAAATTGCCCATTATGGGAGTTAACCTAACATAACCTCAGGGGTCTGAAATGAATCTGTTTAAAGATCTGCTTTTTAAAAGGTAGATGCAGTTCCCATCAGCTTAAAAGAATATAAAGGTTTCTGTCAAGCTAAAACCCTTTTTGGCTCACACCTCAGGATTAGGTCTTCTGCTGTTTCTTTTAGTACTAGTTTGTTTTCAACAGATTAATGCCACAAGTAAGGATCAAACTGTGGTTTCTCTAAACAGTCTGCAAGACTTTTTGTTCCAACCTTTATGCGGGAAGGGGTGAAGGCAATTTGGTGATAGTTTGAGTCTTGGTTAGCAAGTGGCTGGGTCTTTTGATTGCTCTCTTTTGTATATTTTATGTGAGCTGTTTTAGAGAGGTGAATTTGTCACAGGTCCCATGCTAATTATTGCTTATCGCTTTAGAGAACCAGAAAGAAAGCACCTCAAATACCGTTTCTTGCTTTTGAAAATTTAGATCAGCAGCTGCTGGTAGAAGTCAGGTGGGAAAAAATGATTGTCAAACATATCATTTTAACATGCAAGCTCCATCAGATAACTTCTGCCTCTTATGGTGTCTAATAGTAAATAGCTATTTTTGCCTTGACTATGATAATTGTTTCCTTTAAAGGACTTCTTTTGCCTCTCTGCCTTTCCCCTGAGCCAAAAACACTGATGCTGGAAACAGTTTTCTTCTTGCATCCGTCCAACAATATCATGCCTTCCTTCACTCTGGGAACTGGCTTCCTGCCCTGTCCCAACTACTTCATTTTTTTTCTTTACCCTTAAGGCTTCTGATTATCTCATTCTTGCTCTAATTTTTTTCCTCTCCTTTGTCTTCTTCCTGCTTTAGCTTGCTTCCTTTCCCACTAATTGCTTCACTTCTTCTTTCCACAGAGGACATTTGAAATCTTCTTTTCTTGCTTGGCAAGTGTCTCCACAAAATGTCTGTCTTCCCTTTCTTCCACTAATCCTTCCTACACTCATCTCCTACATAGCCCTCTTCTATTTTCTTGACCTCATGTAGTCATTTACATCAGAATGAAAGGAACCTTCTTCTGGATATCACCTTACATTCATTTTGCATTAAAGTGAGTGACTGCACAATGTGAATCACATTTGCCATATTCTCTAGTGTTTGATGTCTTGTACCATTGTTCATACTCACCTTAGACTCTGTACTCTTCCACTGTTTGCAAGGAACTTTCTTCTTACTGGGGAACAAAATCTACATCTATATAACTAAAATCAGTGGAATTTATGAACGCAAATGTTGAGAGTGGCAGGCTTCAGATACAAATGGTGATGTATGACCTGCCTCTTATTTTAAAGGCATGTGTTCGACAGTGGGATATAACTGTTCTCAGAAGTTACTTCTCATTTTCAGTTTTGACTCTGTGCCTCACCAAAACTGGAAGTGTCTCACCACCCCCTTTTCTTCTGCTGTGTCCAGGCTAACACGTGGAACCCCAAACCAAAGATTTCTGATGTTTGCCACTTACTTGTTTGCTTTCGTTTGAAATCTGGCTGTCAGTTTTAAATCCTTTGCTTCTGTCTCTGATGAATCTTCCTTGTAAAATATTTTAATCTATCCTTATTTGGAAAAATTAATCTCTGACTGAATGCCACCAACTGTGCCTAGGTTATACTGATAAGCTGGATCCAGCACTTTCTGCTCATTCTCTTTCTGTTTCTCACTGTCTCCCCAGATACATCAGGATTCGGCACCGTAATGTCTCCCCCGCGTCCCCTTATTGTCTTTGGGAGCGAAGGAACTTAACCATCCTAAATAGCACACAAGCAACTGAGCACTTGAGAGTGCTTTTCATATTGATCTGCCTCTTGATAGACAATCCAACACAACCGGATAAAGTCTCCACTGATTAATTACCTCTGAAATTAAAACTCGTAACTACCTTGTCATCTGAACTGGGTCACCTTCAGTTTCCAGTTGTTGCATGTGATGAGACCTTCTTTTGTTAGACTAGTGAGCCTATTATTAATTTCGGTTTTTTGCCTGTGTATGTGCTTACACACTAAGTTCAAAGTTTTTTCTTAACCTCCCTCTGAGATAAGCAGTTTGGATTGTAGAGTCTCTCAGCTACCTTCCAATTCCTAACACTGCAATACTTCTCATGATACTTTTCTGAATCATTTTCATCAATTTAGAATCACTCTTCTTGAAACAGAGGCAGATAGCTAGATACATTATTCTGTAATGGTCACTACCAGTGCTCATTATGCAGCTAACATGACATTTCATTGGGTGGAATCTAGTCCGGTTAATGTAAACCTCTACATTTTGTGCCCCAGCCTTTAGCTGATTAATAAAGCTGTCCTGAAGTGAGTACCCACCATACTCCTTACAGAGGAAGAGGCTCCTTTGAGGGCCTCCAGGGAAGACAGCTAGGAATTAGAGGTTTAACAAACCGGGTGTCTCCATTACTGTATGGGGAATTTGGGCTTATACTTGAAGACAGTGCCTGATTTGGATTGAAAAAGTTTAGGCACAGTTTATGTGCCTAATTTAGGTGTACTGGATCACATATTGATTAACAACCAGGGCACCAAGCTACCAGATGCTTCTGAGGTCCAATTCAAACCCATGGTCTGCTTTGCGAGTGGGTACAGCATATTAGCATAGCACTGAAGATGTAGTTAGTTCTCTCTGCCATCAAAAGGCTTTCATTCAAATCCAAGGCACAGAAAACTCCTCATTAACATTAATTCCGAATTTTTAAACCGCTTCTTCCAGTTCCTCTGAGTTTAGGGTTGCCAAACATGGGAAAGGAAGAGGAGTGGAAAACAGACATATTCACTAATATGTATTTACATTAATTGGGGTCTCCTGTTCTGCTATAGGATCATAATATCGAACTCTTACGCTTACCAAGATTTAAGAACATCCCACCAGTTATACCTTGGAAACTCCCACCAACACTGTTTCAGGCCTTGCAAATTTCTGAAGATGTTGTGTAGAGCAGAATCATGTGTGGGGCAAATGCTGACCAGCACCTGCCCCACATGCTGAAACGTTGTGATTTCTATCTATCTGCCCTGATCTGTGCTCTGGCTTTACAGTGACGTGTTTCACGTCGCGGTTGACTGGCACCACAGTCCGCTATGAAGCACCATCCACGGCTCTGTAACTCTGCCTTGTAAATCTGCCCCCTTTGTATAATTTGGCACTATTCAATGTGACTAACAGCCTCTGTCTGCTCCGGAGAGCTATAGGCCTGAGTCAATATTTAGACGAAGGAGCTGAATCAAACCGCACTGTGTAAGGGAGTTTACTCTGTGGTTCACTGTGAGCTGCGGGTTAAGAACTCAGGCTTCGAAAGAGGCTAATTCAAACTTGCAGGCATAAACCCTGTTCCCGGGGCTGAGGGAGGGGAGGTGGGCTGTGGGAGGGAGAAGCTCTCTGAGGACTAAAGGAAGTGTTTCTTCCTTGGCTGAGAGACTACCAGACCATCACTCTCTGGCCCCTACATCAACCTCCGGGCTTAGAGCCGGTTCCCAAGCTCCTGTTACCAACTACGTACGTGGATCAATGGGTAAGCAGGTTCTCACTGTTACAGAGCCATCAGCCCTATCCAAAAAGAGCATCCTACTGCACCTCCTTGGAAATTGCCATGGAGATGGGCCCTGAAATGCCATAGTAAGGTGAATCTGTAGCTAGCAAAGGGGCCCGAAGTCTTGGCTCCTTCCTCATGAAACTGTAACATCCTGCAGCCAAGGACCTTGGTGTGATGATAGCAGGCAGCATCATTCATTCATAACACAGGATCCAGAGTCTAAATGCTACCATTGCAGGGGCTGAAGTAAACTGCCAGAGCAAACACCAGTTAGTGAGTCTATTAAATCGGACTGTACAAATGAAACTTTAGGGAGGACTGAAATGGGTGAAAGAGACTAAAGTGTCATTCCCCTGCAGTGTCCAGCATATCTCACAGCACCTTCCTGAGGTAAACTCTAATATATTAAAGTGAAGCAATGATGTGAACTGTGTCTTTGGGAAAACCATACTGTACAATGATATCAAGAAAGGCTAATAATCACTAATGCCCATTATCCTGTGAAAAGCAGCTACAAATCCCATCCAGCTCTTAAATCAGGCATTTCATTGAGGGGCTTTCCATGTTAGTAAGCAACAGGTGGCAATGCATCTTACTGGGGCTGATCCCAAGCCAGAGAAGAGCTGTACATCCCACATCATGGAGCCTGTCCAAGCCCGGAACAGCTCCTGAGAGCCCCTATGCTGAGCAGAGCAGGGTTTAGCCTCCAATTTTCTCACACAGGTCATGTTTCGTGCTGAGTCCCTGGCAGGGTGGGCAGGCATTTCCCGAGGCTGCCCAGCTGCTTGGAGCCACTGCAGCGGGGGGACGAGCTCTGCCCAGCCCTGCAGTAACCCCGGCTGTCTGAAGGGCTTGTGCACTTATTTCAATGGCTGTTAGTTCTGGTAATTGGAGTGTAGGGGGAAAATTAGCCCATCAGAGATTGGGATCTTGATATTGTCACAGTGACATGGCTGTGCTAATCTCACCTCATTTTTCGATGTTATGCTAGAAGAACTACTCTTTCCCTTCCCATGACCTTGTGTAACTCAACCTACCTCCCATTCTGCATCTCCCACGCATAAGACATTACTGTCCCCCCGCTCCCAGTGTGTGCTGGAGTAATTTATTTTTTTCTCAAGCTGTATTTTTGAGTAGTCCCAACGCAGCCTGCTAGAATGAGGAATATCAACCAATCCCAAAACACAGGGGTTGCAGGAAAATTTTCCACTGTCAAATTGCTTCTCAGATCTCTCTAATTTCTTTTGTCACTAATCCCAACCTCATATTTTTTGGAAGTCTTAAAATCTCTGCAGGTGTTTTCTCTGCAGGCAGTTTCCTACACGCGTTTGATTTATTATCCCCGCTCTCACCGTCAAAAGGAACTTCAGATTTTGGACACAGATGGCATTCAGAGACAAAAGCATAAACTTCTACAGTACAGTGTTTGCCATCAAAAGACAGACTCTTTCTGGAAGTTTAAGTGAATTATAATTCCAGGAACTACAACAAGGCAAGCAGAAAAGTGTTGTGACAATTAACCCTTGTAAAATAGCTCTGTTTGGACAGGCCTGTTTAGTTATGTTGGCAGGAAAGTCAGAGACGTGCTAAGCCAGCCTCACTGCAAAGTACAGCAGCTGTCTGCTCACAGCAGGCAGGGCATGTGTACATTTTGAAGTCTGAACTGTATCTCTCCAGTCCCAAAATGCAACGTCTCCCCCCCCTCCCCCACACACACACAAAAAATCTCTGGTATCGCTTTAAGGATCGAATGATTAAGCTAACGTTAGCCAGATGGGAGCTTCAAGACAGACAGATGAAAGCAGAAAAGCGCAGACGCTAGAGAGAGAAGGGAGTTACTGTACCTCAGCAAAAGGCACCCAACTTCCAGTAGCTACTGCCTGCTGCTGCCCTCTGATAACAGTGGCTTCTTGCACGCTGACCGCTGAGCTACCTTCAATGTCAAACTGAAAAACACCTCCCTCACTCGAGGCTGTGCTGGAGGAGAAGCATCTCAAAAAGAATAATATAGGAGAAACGAGGGGCCAGGCGGAGATCAAAGCCATTTCCTCCCCTTACATCCAGCAGTGGTCTTCTAGCGTCTCAGTAATTGTTTACCCTCTTCTGCAATCAGCCCCCCTTGGCTTAGTGGTGCCTCAGTTATTTTAACTTTCTTTCAGCGTTCAGTTTCCAGATGTGGCACTTCCAAGCAGTCTAACCAGATCCTTATTTAAAAGAGAAAAAAAAAAAAAAGGAAAAAAAAAAGGAAAAGAAGGGAAGAAAAGCGCTTTTGCTGCCTCCCTTGTTCACTCTCTGTGCCTGTGGCTCCTCTTTTTCCCCAGAGGCTCCAGCTCAATAACATACAGATGGGCAGTGCTTAAGCAGAGAGTGTCAAACAGAGATTGTATTCCAGGAAAGCACCGCTGGCTCCCCAGCCACCTTATCTCCCCCTGTCAGGATACAGACTGACGCTCTGCTCGGTGCTCTGGCTTCCTTCACATGTTCACATCATTCCCTTTTTTACCTTTCGTGTCGAGACCCTCCCACTCAAACTTTGCCGTTCAGAAAGTGAGGTCACCCTTTCCTCCCCGCCACGCCACCCCCCCCAACTCCATCCCACTGCTCCACATGAAGCATTGACTCTTGTGACTGTTTATTTTTTAACATCTCCAGTTTATTCAGTGGAAGGCAGAAAGGTGCCAAATTTATCAAAAAACCCGCTAGACAAACCTTTTCTTTTGGCATGGGGGTGGGGAGGCTGTGGGCGGGAGGAGGAGGAGGAGGAGGAGGGAGACAGCCTGGCTGTGCCATGGACTAATAGGGCTAAGTGGTTTCTCTAACATGCTTCATTCAGATCCTTTCCCTCAAGCCCACCTCTCGGCTTCTCATCGGCTCGTGAAAAAGAGTATCGTTCACTGCGATTTTGGAAAATGACTTCATTCCTCAGACTCATGAACTTTTATTTACAAAGAGTATCTTGTATTCCTTTTTCAAGAGATGCTTTGTGAGGCCCTGGTAACAAGGCTTGCAGTGTGTGTATGAAAGCGAACTGAATATATTGCCCACGGCTGACTTAATTTTATGACTACAATCTCAGAAAGACAACGCAGTAACCCTTGCTAGGTTTTGGGACAAAGTCAGGACGTAATAATACTAATGTGCACTGTTCCAGCCAAGGGGTCAGCACCCCATCCCTCAGCTGTCACGTGTGCAGGGGTTTGTAGCACCATTGGCCTGTCAGGCTTCATTCTTAAATCTGAACAGAAATTGGTTTACCGGGCTTCATTAATAATAGAATCACAGAGTCGTTTAGGTTGGAAAAGACCTTTAAGATCATCAAGTCCAACTGTTAACCTAGCACTGCCAAGCCCAGCACTAAACCATGTCCCTAAGCGGATTCCTTCTTTCTCCCTCCCTCCCCGCTTTCCTATCTGATTGAAGATATTATGAACCAAGGAAGCAGTCAATAAAGAATTAAGGGTAAAATAAAGTGCTTTGGCTGTCTGTTAACTTCCACACACCTGTAGGCACAGCTTTGGGCCCATAAATGCTGTACAGATGTCATATAGGGACTATAAAGAAGTTAACCACCAAGAAACTATGCCTGATTCAGAAGTGGCGTAGCTGAGCAGGCAAGGCCACTCAAGCTTGTGGGACAAAATATTACACTGACAGAGAAGAAAAAGCTGTGTGACCGAAGGCTGTGAGGTTCAGGACCAAGGTTTGTAGGAGGAAATAAAAAGATTGCAATGGTGGTTGCAGGTAATTCTCTCCTGTGAGCAATGGAAACATCTCGCAATGGAAACATCTAGCTGTCATCTGGACCTGATATGGTGGCAAGCACGCTGCCTCCCAGGAGCCTGAGAGTGAGATGTTATTGAGGGCTACCAGGACTTTTCCATCCCTTTCTGCTAATGGCAGTCCTGGGAATGTCCCGGAGCAAGTCCGAAGGCTCAGGGAGCAGAAGACCAGGGAGGACCCAGGCAGGGAACCCATGAGGTTCCCATTAGGCCTCATGCTATAGGGACAAGCTTGAGGTGTAAATATAACATTAAAGCAGGGGTGAGAAAGAGAATAAAACATCTTGACAATATGTGACAGAATCACCATTCCTGTGGTGGCCATAGAGATTTTTAACTACCTGGTCAATTATGCAGCAAATTACTGGAATATGTGTGAGACAATTTTTTGGATACTTTTCTTTGGAAAAAGCAACCACCAGAGAATCTTCTACATCTGTTCCCAGGCATTAGGGAGGAACTGTTGACAAAACAACAGAGAAGGATAACTTGGGGAACCGTTACTTAAGGTTTGTAAACCTTTGGACGGGAAGAACAGGAAAATTAAATCTACATATTTCTGGCAGTCAGTCTTCAACAAATTCAGAGACTTGGGAGGAAAGTTCTCTTGCCTGATAGAAAAAGGAATTGAAGAAAGTTAGGTGGTCTGTAAAGAAATTACACGAACCAGAAAGCAGGAAGGACAAGAAAATTTGGCCAAATGGCAAGGTCTTTCTGAACCTGAAGCTCAAGAAAAAAACATGTGGGAAGTGAAAACTGAGACTACATCTGAGCACTGGAAGAATATATCGAGACAAAAGCTGAAAGGTAAAGGCAAAAAATGAGATGTAATTTTAAAGTCAATAGGTGTGAGAGGAAGACTTGGGAGATCCTTGATTCAATATCCATCAAAGAGAGAAAGTTATCAAAGGATAAATCTGAGAAGTGAAATTGTTTAAGGTGGAGGACTGTGTTAAATGGCTTCTTGAGGGTTTTCCTAGCTGTGAGCTTTAATTTTCCTAGGAAGTCATTAGCTGTTATGGTTTTGGCTCTGGAGGACAAGACTTCTAATTATATTGGAACAAAAATAAGGTGTAACTGTTTTTCTACAATTGACTGTGGCTTCTTCTTTTTTTTTTTCTGGATTGCATTGTAACAATGAAGAAAAAGATTCCTTCCAGAACATTTTGGGAGAATTTCAGTAACTAAAATTTCAGAATAGAAGACTCTTTAAAAGACCTTAATTCAAAAAAGTAATTTGCAGAGCATATAAGGTTTCTTTATGTCTTTTCATCTGCCTAGTGGTATGGTTTGGATACAGTTTAGGATTGAGAGTATGTCACAAGAAGTATCAGTATGTAAGAGGTATTGGAGACCAGTGGTAGGTACTAGTCATGTTGAGTAATTCATAATTTTGACAAATTAATTAATTCAAGGAATTAAATTTAATTGAATTATTAAACCCTGACAATTTAATTGATTTTTTTAAAAGTCTTTTTATTGCAGGGTTGGTGAAAGGAAGATGAACTGTGTTTTCATGCATACTTAATTTAGGCCAAGGTCCTGCAACCACATATATATACATCATGTAATGTCTTTGAAGAGTTCAGGGCTTATGTGTTTGCACAATTGGCCTTAACTAAGTAGCTGTGTTGGGAACGAATTGCGGGGTTTGGAGGGCAGCAGCTGCAGGGTGCCCTGGGCCGGTCCACCTGGCTCGGCAACAGTTGGAAACAGCCTACAGTGCCCCAGAACATGGCTCCTCTACTCAAACAGATGCTGAAAAGGGCAGTAGCTGCTGGGGCAGGAGATACTGGAGGAGAGACATGAGGGTACACTGAGGACACACAAAAGGAAAGATATGAGGATGCAAAAAGGGGACTCATGAGGAGAAATGTGAAGAGATGCATTTAGAGAAACGAAATGGAGGAGATGCAGTAGGGGCCATCGCTGGGGAGATGACTGGTGATGCAGTCTTGGAAGGACACACTTTTTGCTGGATAAGGTGCCCACCTGAGTGTGACCCACGCCAGGGCAGGGACACCCTGAGGGAGTGCAGCCTGTGGGTGACTTGCTGTGTAGTGTATCTGGTGTAGATTAGGAAGGGACTAGGAAGGTGTTGGACAGAAGTTGAGCCTGGGGAGAGGGGAGGAAGGTATTTCTCTGAGTGTTTATTTAATAATTTGTTTTCTTGCTCTTTTCTCAATACCTAAATGAGTGATTAAACTTTTCTGTTTATTTATTTCCAATAAATTGAATTATGTGAACTGCCCTGAGTCGAGACTGTTTTCCCTGCGACAGTAGTGAATATGGAAGTATTGTCAATGAGGTGCTGAATGAGATATATTCAACCAGAGCAGCTCTGAGCATCATGAGCCTTCCTCAGCGCAGCAAACTGACCATCTGCACCCTTGTGCATTCCATTGAGGGACTGTGGTGGGTTGACCCTGGTTGGAAGCCAGGTGCCCACCAAAGCCGCTCTATCACTCCACCTCCTCAACTGGACAGGGGAGACAAAATATAATGAAAGGCTCGTGGGTCAAGATAAGGAGAGGGAGATATCACTCAGCAGTTACCACCATGGGCAAAACAGACTCAGCTTGGGGAAATTAGCTTAATTTATTAACAATCAAATCAGAGTAGGGTAATGAGAAATAAAACCAAGTCTTAAAACACCTTCCCCCCACCTCTACCTTCTTCCCAGGCTTAACTTCACTCCTGATTATTCTCTACCTCCTCCCCCTGAGTGGCACAGGGGGACGGGGAATGGGGGTTGCATTCAGCTGATAACACATCGTTTCTGCCGCTCCTTCCTCCTCAGGGGGAGGACTCCTCACTCTCTTCCCCTGCTCCAGGATGGAGTCCCTCCCACGGGAGACAGTCCTCCGCAAACTTCTCCAACGTGGGCCCTTCCCACGGGCTACAGTTCTTCACCAACTGCTCCAGCGTGGGTCCTTTCCACGGGGTGCAGTCCTTCAGGAACAGACTGCTCCAGCATGGGTCCCCCGTGGGGTCACAAGTCCTGCCAGCAAACCTGCTCCAGCGTGGGCTCCTCTCTCCACAGGTCTGCAGGTCCTGCCAGGAGCCTGCTCCAGCACGGGCTTCCCACGGCGTCACAGCCTCCTTCGGGCATCCACCTGCTCCAGCGTGGGGTCCTCCACGGGCTGCAGGTGGATATCTGCTCCACCATGGACCTCCATGGGCTGCAGGGGGACAGCCTGCCTCACCATGGTCTTCACTACAGGCTGCAGGAGAATCTCTGCCTTGGTGCCTGGAGCACCTCCTCCCCCTCCTTCTTTACTGACCTTGGTGTCTGCAGAGTTGTTCCTCTCACATATTCTCACTCCTCTCTCCAGCTGCAATTGCGCAGGTTTTTTTTTTGTTCCCCCTTCTTATATATGTTATCACAGAGGTGCTACCACTGTCGCTGATTGGCTCGGCCTTGGCCAGCGGTGGGTCCGTCTTGGAGCCAGCCAGCATTGGCTCTATCAGACATGGGGGAGGCTTCTAGGAGCTTCTCACAGAAACCACTCCTGTAGCCCGCCGGCTACCAAAACCTTGCCACGCAAACCCAATACAAAGACTTTCTTCTTCAAATATGTATCTGCTTTACCAGAGCAAGAAATAGCACTAGAAATATCATTAAGGATGCTTAGATTACAGGTTCTTCAAGTAAAGCCTCATTTTTATTGCACATATGTAGCAGGCAACAGAATGAACCTCAGTGTATGATGAAGGCGTCCCACCTAGTAGGTTATTAGGTTATTAATCATGCAAAAATTGTAAGACACATTTACAGAAAGCAGAAAATACCATTGTTGAAAGGGGCAAAACTTACCAGGTGAAAACAACATTGTTACCTATCACATCTCTTTATCTAAAATCAGAATAAAGATATTCATATCCCTTGTAAAAGTGTTCACAATGGTCATTTGAAACACTGTTAGAGAGGTAAGATTGTAATTATTCTCAAGAGCAAAGTCTTAAAAGGAGGAAGGTGTCTTCTTAGATCTTTGGAAAATCAGATCCTTTAAAAAAATCTCAGACTGGTCCAAGGCATTAAAAATCTGGAAAATCTCACATTATTAATCTATGTAGTGAAGGAAATACAGATAACTTCTAATGGTAACATTATTAAACAATGAGTAATTTATTCACATGAAATACAAGAAATCAGGACAGACACAGTTCATCACAGCTCACAAGATCTAAATCTCTCCACAAATATATATTAGTCACATACCAGAAAAATTATAACCAAAATCTTTTGAGCAGAAGATATTATATATATTAATATCCCTAAATGTTGCTGTACTTAGCATCAGTGGAATAGCTTGCTGAACAACATACAAACAACTGCTTACAAAAGTTGTTTCCTGCATTTAATTTAAAATCTTTTAAAAGATTGTACTCCTTTTCAAAAACTACAGATTTGTGTAGAAATTGAGAAAAAAGAAAATGGTGCATAGGGAGCTTATAAAAACATGAACCTCTGAACGTAAATTTATGCTGTGATGGACTTCCAGTTTCTTTATCCTTGGCAGAGACGATGTGGGTGTATTACGTGAGCAGTCTCAGATTTGGAACAGGACTTCTTCAATATGGCAGGGTACAGAAACAGGAGTTTCTCCTTCTGTTTTCACAGTATCATCTTCTGTTCTTTTTATGAGTTCTTACCCCGTCTTTAACATTTGGTTTTGATTCACTGTGATAGACAGTAGGATTAGTGAAAGACAAAAGGAAGAATCCAGTGGAAGGCTTATTACAAATAACATATTCCAAATTAACCAATCTCAAGCTGTTGTGTGTGGGCCACTGGTGGTTTGTCAGGTCCCGGTGGAAGGTCTGTAAGCAGTCTGTCGAGCTCTAGCGCCAAGTGTTACCAGTTAAGCATTTGATAATGTTGCATGGTGGCCCAATGGAAACTTTGAGAGATGACTGATGTTTGCGATCCAAAATGTTTTGGAACCAGTGTTCAAAGTACCTTTGTAAAGGTTAGAAGACATTGGCAGTATACCTATGTATCATCAAATGAATTAGCAATCTACAATCTACACTAGAAACCTATGTCGATTGCTGGTGCGAGGAAGCACAAGCATGTGCTTTGCTGCTTTGCTGTACTAGTTAAGGGCATCATCTAACGAATTTCCCACAAGACAATGCTTTAAAGCCAACAACACTCATCCTTCATGTTATTAGTTACTGGCAACACTGGGATCTGGCTGATTCCAAGCTGCTTTCAACTAACGTTGCAACGTTTCTTTTCCGCCTTGATACTTGTTACTGACTAATTTTTTCCTCTGTAAAACTTTTCAGTTAAGCGTGCCAAAATCTTGCAAGTCTGATGAAAATGCCATTATTCTTTAGTACTGCAGTATTAAAGGCAAGCTTGTTTACTGAGAAAGATTTCTCAAGGTTTTCACCTCCAGAGTGCAATGGGGAAACAGCTGCTTGTCCTGCTAAAAGTGTTCTCCTTGGAAACTGTATAGACCTCATAAGACTAGAAATGAACCACAGCATCATGTAATACTGGGTAATTTACTTGAACAATCCAGCCTATGCTGGCTGCTTAAAAGTCAGTCAGACTTAGAATAGTGGTTTTCCTAATCCAGTATCCTCTCCCCAATGGTAACCAATAAGCAATAACATTTTCATACCTTTTTATTATGAAAGTCTTTCAGTACTTCTGGTCATTTTTGTCACCCATATCTGAACCCCCTGGTACTCTCGATATATCATTATTCCTGTTGAACGGCCTGAAGTATAGAGGTGCTATACTACCATTAATGGTATCACCTACTTCATTCCTTACGGATCCTAAGGTTCTGTCTGCTTCTGAGACAGCTTCTCTACACAAATTACTGAGAGGTGGGTAAGAGGTGTTAGTCCAACTCCCATTGTAGAAGGGTGCATGAGGAAAGAAAACACCACCACACGTAGTGTTGCATAAATAGCAAAGACTCAGTGGTCTTAAAAAGTGAATTAGAGTGAACTAGAGGAGGTGGGGCTGGAAAGATGAGGGTGAAGAGGTATTTGCAGGAATGGAGACTGTTCTTCCTGTCTTCTGTGGATGAACAGTTGAATCTTTTAATTTCCTGTTACAATTCTCATGCCATCTCGGCTGTGGCAAGAGGGCCAATGTAATATTCCAATGATTCAGTTTCTTGTGACCCAGTGTTTGGCTCTGACACCTTGGCTTGCACATCCAGCACCTGATATTTCCAGATGGTATCCCATATAAGTCCTGGGCATGTCTGCTTATCTTTTAAGACAAAATAAGCCAAGACAAATCAATTCAGTCTGTTATAGCCAGGAAAGTGATACCTTCTGCTAGAACAAAATAAAATGTTAAGTGAGAAATTAAAAAAAAAAAAAAAAAGATGTGATTTCTACAGTGGAAATGTCCCTAATTTTATCAAACATATTTGTAGGTTTGTGTGAATCTGGAGGGATTATGATTAGGAGGGAATAAGACAACTATATTTTGCTCATAGATTATGACAATGCTTAAGATCAGTAGATACGCTGATGGAGAAAGATGTGGCATTGTAGCATAGCAAGTATGTGTTTGTTGGGTTTATTAATAGATCTTATTAATAACAGCAACGTATAATACAGAAGAGAGTAGATGGCCCTGACTAACAAAGTGTCAACAGCTTCTTTTGAAATAGATAGGAATAGGCTTCAAAGTCAAATTCATAGGGTAGAGATTAACTGACAGACACATATTTTGACCCTATAGGGAAACGGATGTCTTGTTATAATTAGTGAAGTTGCACTGGGTATTAGTGAAGACAGAAATCATCACTGGGCACTCCAGCATAATGCAGCAAGTCTAGGATGTGGATGGTAGACTTTTTTTACTGTGAATTTTGTACTCATTTACTTCTGAAAAAGATTACATAAGGGAAAGATAAATAATTTTTGCACATTTTAACCATGTTCACACTAATGATAGGTGAATAGTGATCCAGTTCAGATAAATCCTTCTCTTAAAGTGGAGGCCTGTCCCAAACTCATATTTCCTTATATTTTTTTCCTTTTGCGATTCTCCTTGCAAATCTTCTCCAAATCTCCAGAAAGATACTTTTTAATTTGTTAATCCTTCATGATTTCACTCGTGTCCTTTCTGCCTCTGAAATTTCCTTTATTGGAGAGTCCTCAAAGCTACAACAATTCCTTCATGCGGCTGCCCTCCTAGTCTAACGATTCCTCTCCTTGCCTTTAGCTGGGGTCCTTCACTGAAATGCTGGGCACAATGGGCTAACTGCTCTTCCCGATCAAGTCAGGAAGATTTTACTCTAACAACAACAACAAAGATGATTAAAGTAAAAAAACCCTGATTGCTTTATTTCTAATCACTCATTCTCAGTCTGTTTTTGGTACTCACACCCTGATAAACTGGCATATTTGGCTATTGCATTCCTACACAGTGCAGCAGTTCCTGTTGCATTATGCTTTGACCTACACTGACCCCTTTCCTCTCCATCTGGAGTCTTCAGACATTTCCCTTTCTCTCCCAACTTGTTTGTCTAATTCAAGTTACATATCTCTATTTTATTTAATTCTCCATTCTCTCTCCAGGGAAGCTTCCCCACCCTTCCTCATCAGCCATTTTTTGATCATAATAACGGAACATTGGCTAAAGAAAATGAGTTGCAGAAAAAGCCACACTGAACTTTACATCCCCTCTAGAAGTCCCCACAAAATAGCTTTCTAAAACTGAAAAAAAAACCCCACCCAAAAACCTAGACCCTGGAAAACCAGCTAACAACTCTTCCAAATCCAACAGTGCTTAACTTAGCCTTGGATGTTGTCACACAGAAGTAGATAGTCCAGCACACTGCCAAAACACTTCCCCTGGATCCCGTGCAGTCAGCACAAAGAAGAAATTGTCTCAGATCCCTTCAAGTTTATCCTACACACTCCAAGGGCGTGCTGGTGGCCAGAAAGGAGCATGTCACCTACAGTGTAACAGCAAAAATGTAATCTAACAGACCTCACTGAAGTAACACTGAAAACGCTAGCAGTCTAACCAGGGCAGCAAAGCACTCAGTGCAGCTTGTTTTCCAGCAAGTTGGGTGGGTTTTGTAGCCTCTACTGAGCTCTGAACTTACCCTGACATGTCCCCTTGTGCTAGATGTAAGAGAGAGATAGCAATTTGGACTTGTGAGAACAATCTTTTCCAACTCTGCATGTTCCATAGGAGGGCATCCCAGCACCAGCCAGCTCTGTCTGCTCAGTCATTCCCTTTTTAAGCATTGCACCTGTTTTAAAATTGCTCTGTGCCAGCAGTGCTTGAAAACAGCCTTAGTTAGCTTGCAGAGCAAGCCTAAAATGCAGTCAAAAACTTCTCTACTGTGATGAGAAAGAGAAACGTTGCCCTGTAAGATAAACAGTTCAGCAAGGCAGATTCAGAACATTTATAAATCTAGATTTTTTGTACCACACCTATTGCTGTATGATCTGATGGGGAATTTTTCAAATCCTTGGTTTCTCTTGTACTGATTTACATTTGTTTAAGTGGAGGGAGCTGTGAATGTGCTCTGTCTTAGCTTATTGGTTTTGGATACTAAAATTACTTCTGAATGGCCCAGTAAGCAAGGAAGAGGAATAAATTTTGATTGCACTATGCCACCTGTATTCCTGACAGCTTAATTTGTTAATGTCAAGTCTGCAGGCACTAAACGAATGCTCATGGAAGTCTTGACTATCTGATGAACGGTAGTGGCTAGTATGCAATTAGCTGAGCTCATTGATTATGATGGACAGCTGGAACTCTCTGCGTTTTTCTGAAAGAGCTTAATCAAAGGCATCAGAATAATAGAAGCTCTCTAAATGAGAAAAGCAATGGACTAAGATAATTAGATTTTTTTAAAATTGTTGTGTTTATTATACTTCCCATTTGTCCTTGACATTTAAGTCTTGACCACAAATGAATGTAACTGTACTGTTGATTTCACTTCAATCAAAAAGAGTTTTAATTTTCATAATAAGCTGAAAGTATTTGTATGAAACTGACCTGTAATAAGGTGAAAAAAAAAATTCTCACACAGTTTTGCAGGATTGTCCTGTCTTGTCCTGTCTTAACAGCAAGGGTGTTCGAAAGTCACTTTCACATAGAGTAAACACTAGTTTTCAGCATTTTTTTGTTTCATTTTTTTTGTATTTTTTTGTGATTTTCACCCTGGCCAACTGATGGATTCAATAGAATAACAAAGCAATTCCCTTTGACAGGAGGCACAATACCAGCTAACCCGGCTTGTCTGTTAGCAACAGGGCTGGCTGAGCAGCTGGCCCCTGTCCTGCTGCCAGGAAATGCTGACAGCAACAGCTACACTATTTCAGCTGCTAACCGGCTCCATAGTGAGTCTTGATGGCTAATGAATTGCATAAGTGCTACCCAGACCTGTCCAGATCTGAGGAAAAAGAACAGCAGCTTTGGGATGCCAGCTGCTTTGAGAGAGACCCTGCACCACAGAAAGTTTCATTAGAAATGTATGGGTCACGGTCTGTCTGCAGTGACTTTCCCTAGTGCGATAACACACATCAGCCATGCTGCGTTTTCAGGTAAAGCAGAATGAAAAAGAGTTTAGGAGACACCAGCATCTTTCAGCTGGCACAGTGTTTTGCTACGACAGCAGCCAGCCACGACGGAGCCAACAGACAGAGCAGTGTGCATGCATGTTGAAAATTGGCTGATTTAGTTGCCTACCCATACGTAGAAACGAATCCTCGTAGCTCCCTAATTGCCAAGCTGTTAGCTATGCAGTCAGACAGCTCCAGATTAAGCTAGTCCCTTCAATTTTAGATGCTTGCTTTCATAGCTGTGAGGAAATCCATGTTGCTTTGTCCACTTTTATTAAGCTATCGGAGATCTGAATGTGTACGCATGTGGACAGGCATTGTGTAAAACTCCAAACAGATCAGTGCTACGAGGCAACTGCCCTTAGGTACACACGCTGTGTGGATGACCAGAGGCAGCTGTTTCTTCTCTGGTGTCTTAGGCAGACTTTATCTGAAACAGGAAAAGCCGTCTGCCTTTAACAAGAATCAGAAGCTTTACTTGGTGGCTTTGTCTAAGTAGTAGAAAGTGATTAACTTCAACCGGAATGATCACAGACATGATGTGGTGAGTTTTAAAGGCAGATCTGCTGCATGTTGCTGAAGATTGTGTTGATGGTACACACTATTGCTTTGGGAGAAAACTGTCCCTGTGATGTCTCCTGAATTGTGCTTTGAAAGTTCAGGCCTCCTGGGAAGATCTTATTGCTAGATACCTGACATTTGGGGAAAGAGTGGACTGTTTAGATGCCTTTGGAAATGTTTCCTTGGATTTCTCTAAGGTTTGCACTAAGCTCAGATGATTCTTCTGGCTAAGCCGAGAATACCTTTTTGAGAAACTGCTCTTCATAATTAAGGTGAAGGACCTAACAAGCCTTGACTTCTGAGCTCAAAGTGTTTAACAACCCTAATAAACGGGTCAGCCATGTGGGTCTGTAACTGCAGGCTACCTGGCCGGCTGGGATAACAGCCTTATAACCTATGATGAGCGTGGATGGATGCCACGTGGACTCCAGCTTCAGTCCTCCCCCTCTGTTCCCACAGAGCTCATTGCTGTGTGCTGTGTGAATGGAGCAATCCAGTCAAGCTACCGTCTGCAGTGTGGATGCAGTCAGGACCAGTTGACTTACCCATACAGGGGCAAGGAAATAACAAACCAGTCACTTCACCAGTCATTTAATTCTACACGGTGAGGTATGCTCAGACTTTTCAGGACCTATATTTATTTTAAAAGCAATGCCAGTGCATGTATCCCCATCCTCCTGACTCAGAGTCTCCTATATCATTGCAGCAGACATGCTGTGTCTCCATAGCATCACCCATTACCCTGGTAATTGATGGGAAGTCCAAATGAGGCTTGTGTAGCCAGTATCATTCTGATAACTCCTGCCAAAGTTGCAGGATATGAAGCACTTTATATTTTTTTACTTACCACTAATCTAATGGTAAAAAATACACCCTGTCAAAATTCCTGGTATGGACACAACAGTAAACCCACTAACACTTTGACACCATTCCCATTGTGGTTTCCAAGAAAACCAACCACTTTCTTTAGTGACTATCACTAGTTTCCATAGCTGAGAAATCACTGCTAGCTGCCAGAAAGTTTTCTTCACTTTCCATTTAGGTTTTATTCTTACTTGCAGATGCAAAAGCTGTCTTTAGGCTGCTATTTTCTGTTCTCCGTTTTCCTTAGTTGACGAGCACAGGTAGAGGTTTAGATTGTTTTCTGTTGTGACAATCTTTCATTATGTTCTTTCCCTAGCTCCAGGCCCTCTCGGGGTTGGCAAACGCTTGTATCAGATGACACAGTGGTCTCTTAAATTTTATTTGTGTGATGGGAGAATTCATAGCTGCTGCAGTGACTGCACTTATTGTATCCATAGCAGCCAACATCACACTTGACTGCTTTGGAAACAGTCCCTGATGAACACTGGATTTGCATGAAAGGCTCAACTGTTCATACAGACCATCAAATAAAACAAAGGAAATTTCCCTTTTTGGTTGCATTTGCAGAAAGACAAAAATAATTGCTGTGGGCCTCATACTATGAGTCCTCAGTGCTTGCTGGGCCAGAGTAGGTTTTTCCTGTGGATCAAATCAAGGTATCTAAAAATCTTTTGTTTGCCAGATTCCAGGGCTGACACCTTTCTTAGAGCAGATGATTTTAACATTGTTCATCATACAAGACATCCTTTCATTTCCGATTCTTTCACCTTCTTGTGATGCCAGTGGCACCTGCCCTCTCACCTCCTCACATATCAGCATGTGACTGCTTTGATCTGAGGATATTATTCTGTGCTAAGATACTGCCTTAGCTCTCTTGCTTTGATGCAGCAAAACCAGAAGGTTAAATATTTTAAGATTTTAAGCTCATTGAGTTGGGACTGTCATTATCTGGTATGAGCTGTCCAATTTTTTAGGCTAGATTTCACAGTTTTTGGACTTGTGGGTTAGCACTGGAAGCTCAGCTCTGGAACCTCTGGCTTGTTGCCCACCTGTTGGTGGTTGATGGTGAATTTAGGCTGTCCTGGGTTTGGTTGTGGGAGACTGAAGTTATTGCTCTAGGCAGCAGAAAAAAAAGCAAGCAGACTCAAACCAACAAGCTCTTAAAGTTTCATTGCAAATTTGCCATGTAGTTTTAATGGTGCCATCAGGAATAGAAAATGGTGTCATGAAAGAAAAAAAGAATCTTTCCATAGGCTTCTTTAGAACTTCTTAAAGAATGATGTATAGAACCGTACCTCATTTATAGAATTATATGGGATAGTAAAAGTCCCCAAAACTGTTAAAAAGAAAGGGAAATTGCTCTGGCAGGTTTCTTCATGAGTAATTTCTGGACAAACCTACTACATGTTTACATAGGCTTATTGACAATTTCATGCTGGTTTACTCCAATAGCACTGTCCAAAATGATGAATGTGATAAGTAGGAAACATTGAACGCAGTCATCAAATATGAATTTAGTCAGACTCTTACTGTGCTGCTCTCACTCTTCTACCTAACTGCCTTTAAGCCTTATTTTCTAACTCCCTGACAAATTATGCTGATTTAAGTCCATGTACTAGCACTGTCATTTTTCTGATCCTGTGGTGAGCCTGTTCAGGGAGCTGAAGAGGAAGAAAACTAACCTTACAAAACAAAATAACTAATTGTTTTCAGTCAGTTTGGCTCCCTGAACTTGATTGCTAAGAGATCAGCAAGCACCAGTGCTAGTGCAAGTTTAATGAATGCTCTAGGAAAAAAGCTATACCTCAGGAGCTGGGTATCCTAAATCTTACCTGATCCCCGGCTTCTGAATGGAGTTTGCTAACATAAATCAGGATTCATCAACTTCTTTACTAGGATAACTTGCTTTTCTATTTCCCAAACGCAGAGTTTGTTGTGACTCATTAGGACACACCTTGATGAAATAAAATGCAAAACAAATAACTAAACTGACTTAATGGATCTAGGAGTTATCCACATGCCAGTAAGAAGATGTAAGTAGAATATTTCAAAATATAACAAGATTGCAATTTGTTAGCCAGGTCATTTGCATCATTTCATAGTTCTGCCAAATGAGCAGATAAGGTGAAGTCTTGACCCCTCTGGAATCCATAGGACTTTTTTGATTTATTTGAACCAGGGTTAGACCACAAAGATCTTTCTCTTACAACAGAAAGCAGAAAATCAGAATTTAGTCTCTCTGCATCTACAGTGGCCATGTATTTGAATATGTAAATATATTTGTTTGTATAAAAGGGAGCTCACAGATACAGAAATGCAATGTGGATTTAAAACAGAAAAGAGGGGATAAACCTCTAGAATCAAATCAGAAACTACTGAACTGTCTATATATGTATTTATCATTGCAAAATAAAGTCCAAGAAAACAATTAATGTTTAAGAGGAAAGGAATGCTTTAGCAAGCATTTAATTAATCTTAATAAATCTTAATAAATTTAATGTAATAAATCTTAATTTTTCAGTGCAGTACCTTGATACTGTATGCTGTAGTGGGATATCTGCAGCTGTGACACCCTGAAACATCCAATGTTACTCTTTACCTGCTAAATCAATTGTCTGTTTCAGTGAGAGACTTTACCAGGTGATTTGCTGGGATACAATACAGTACAGTACAATACAATACAGGTGAGAAGGCCCAGAAGCTGCATTCCTGTATTCTTACATTTATTTGTTCATAAAAATCACTGAAAGATTCAAAGATGTGAAAGGAGATTACAAGGCAACAGCACAGGTATTGTGGCTGATCCCTTACTCAGAATGGGGCATTGTCAAGGTCAGACTATTATTCTGACATAGCATTGATTGTTTGGGCAGAGGGAAAACAACCTTTCCAGCATAACTATGTCAATTTGAATATGAGTAATCTTTCTCAACACTTAATCCGGAAAAAGCTATCAAAGGTCAAAGCTATAACCTGAAACAAAAGAGGAAGGTTCAGAGCTGCGAGATGTTTGGCAGTCAAGGCTGAAAGCCAGAGCACAACTGAGCCTCAGCATACAAGTGTTTCTGCTAAAAAAAAACAGAAAGGAAAGAGAAGGGCGATGTTTAACACTGGCTGTACTTAGCAGAATGTCTTGTGGGTCTCCACCCTGTATTAATCCACTCCAGAGACTGTGCCAGTACACAACACTGCAGTTTTAAAAGGCTTAGTGTTTGGCAGCTGTTTTTCTTGTAAAGTAGGCTCCATGTACAGACTCATGGAGATCTGGAATTACATCTTCGCCCCCCCCTCCACCTGAATGTGTTCACTTCCTTTCAACAGTATTCTGACTTAAATCCCCCAGAAAAGGGAGGGGGGGAAAGGAGGAGGAGGAAGAAGAGGAAAAAGTCAATACATAAAAATGCTATGGATTTAATTTGGACTAGAAAGAGACTTCACATGTCTGGAAGCACAATAGCTCTTTCAAGGCCCAAATTATCCTCATATGATGACCTTTGAAACATTCTCTAAAGTTTTTTAAGAGGGATCACGTCATGGCTTGGAATTTGGAACCATTTTCAAGTGCAGTGATAGCTTCATTGTTAGGACTTTTTCTGTGACTCCTCTCTGGTCCTTGATGAATTCAGAGAAAGTAGATCTGCCAAGAAACTAGGACTGACCACCTCTTAGTGAAGGTCTCCTCCTCAATGGCCATCAGTAAATGTACGTGGGATGCTGGGATATGGGACAATGGGCTTCACTGCAGTCAGTGGAGCTGCAGTCCTTTATACCAGTAATGAGCGGCAGTAACTGGTTGGAAACATCTTTCCCACATCTCTCGGCAGAAGTCATTCCATCACACTCCCTAGACCATGGGAAATACAGAGATTCCTCCTCCCAAGCCACCATCCTTCTGCATATTTCTGAATTCATTCCCTACTGCTGAGTGGAGATGTGGAAGGGAAACAAGAGACTACCAGCATGCTAAAATAATCTGGAAGTGATTGTATTGTAGGTAGTATAAAAATTTTTGAGCTCCAAGATGATGCAGTTCCAGACTGGTTTTTAGATGCTGAGTGTAGTTTGGCTCTTTCTTGTCTCTGCTTGGCAAAGGTCTCTTAATATCCTTTACAAGATCCCCATTTCAAATGGTCTGTAGTAAGAACAGCAAAATGAGGAATGTGTTGACAGGTATTTCCTTAATTATTTACTTTGCATTGTGAGGGAGAGGAAAACCAACATAAATTTATAGGGTGTTCTCTAATCCGTTGGTTTATATATCCTACTAGAGGATACAAATTTCTTTTTTGCCATGTAAGAAGCCAACTTTGGAATCTTTGGACTCAGATATACTGACTGTAGACACCTTTGACTAAATACTTGCTAAAATACTATATTTCATGCCTGAGGTAGGCAGGGAAGGAAAGAAGCTCACACACATACAAAGATAGCATGTACTTGCTAGTTTATTTCCTTGCAGTTCTCATCGCTTTGTCTAAATCTGACAGTAGAAAGTGCTGGCAGCATCAGGAGTTTGGTTTAGATATCTTGTATTTACTCGTAAAATCAAAAAACACATCCATTTTTTACTTTACCCAGAATGGCCCCAAGGCTACTGATTACCTTTAACAGGCAAGTTTCCCTGATTTTGTGCACTGAGTCTGCCTAAAACACAAAAATGGGGTGTATAAAACAAGAGAAGACTTTCATTTGGAGACAAAAGCAGCACAGCATCACCTTTGGAAAAAACTCTGCTGGCACAAATGAACTCTATGTAAAGTGCTCTCCCTTCAGTATCTTTGGCTAAAGTCTTTTTCCTGCCTGGCTATGAAACGTTTGGAGGGTGAATCACCCTCCTAGCCAGCACACTACCACCTCTGTAACGCTTCCCCAGTTCAAGAAATGCATGTGGATCTGAGCATCTGCACTTTTCCTTGTTCATCCAAAGGTAGTGACAAAGGTATTCTCACACTAAATTTATGCCTCTCTTCTAGGTTAGCAGGCTTTGAGTTGGCCCTTCACCTCTTTCCTATGTTGGTAGAGAGCTCCTTACTCAGTTGGTAGACATTCAGACCCCAGGGATTACGTGCACAAAGGCTCCATTAGCTTCACAGAAAAAGGAGACTTCAGCACTGAGATGCCTTTCTGCTCTTGGAGGAAGGGCTGCCTGCAACTGTGGGACCTGGGGAAGAGCCATGAAGAGGGTGGGCAGAGGTCAGACTCAAACAGGCAAAGGGTACATTCCTTTTGTGGATATGATGTGCTCCTAGTCAAAGGGCAAATACTTCCCGATGAACTGAAAACTGCCACTTTGTGGTTTCTCTCATGTTTTGTCTACCAGGATATATATAAGAGTACGAAAGGATTGCACTGGCCTCGCAACAGTGCTTGCAGGTAGCTTCTGTGAGGTCCCCAACATGCCTATGCCCATGTGATGTGTTTGTGCTGTGAAGGCCATTCGCTACTGCAAGAGCCATAGTGACTGCCTGACCAAGGATGCTTCTGCTCAGTTCACACCACTGTGCAGCTAGCTGTGTAACTGCTGCATCTGAAATACCAAGCTATGTGCCCTGTGACAAACATACCTCTGTGAATGATCACCAAATTACCTCCCTTACATTACTGCTCGACATTTGCAAACAAGCTGACCCTACCACCTCAGCAGACAGCCTGGTAGAACTTCAGCCACAGCACCGGTGGCTCAGTCCTGGCTGTGTGGCAGCCTGCGCCCTGGCTGCATTCAAACCCTCCCCAGCTGTTAGACACCCTGATCTCTGACACCAAGGGGTGTACGTACAGCTGTGGAACCGAATGGATTCAGTTCTTGAGTGTCTCGGAAACTCTCCATATTTAGTACTTGAAACTAAATTTAGTACTTTATTTTTTAGTAATTTATTTAGTACTTTAGAAACTCTCCGAAAAGTACAAACCATACACCTCTGGAAAGTAGGATGATACTGGTTTCTTCCTCCTGCTCTTTCCTCTTCGTCCTAATGAGCAAATGAGTTTTTCAAAGTCAGGAATAGCTCTTGCTCTGTATATGCAGTGTCCTGAAGCAATGGGGTTGACTCTGAACTGGTGATGTTATTGTCATAACTGGTCAACATTCCTGGTCTACTGGTCAGCAAGTAGAATTCAAGACTTAGAGACAAAAGCTCTGAGAGATACTATAGCTGACTTGTTTGTTCTTCATACATTTCCCCTTCTTTATTTAGTTTGTTAGAAAGCCTAGAAAGGGGCTTCAGGGGACTTACTATATTAACATTCTGTTGAGGAAAGTGAGTGCTCAATGGACCAGACAATATCAAAGCTGCATTGAAATGAATATTGTGAAGCATCTCATGTGTGCCTTTCCACTCAAAACTTTCAGTGATTGGTTAGTGCTGATAATTCAAGTTGCACAGAAGTCAGAAGCTATAAAACGAGATTGATTTGAGACAGGAAAAGAGAAATGGAAGTAGAATCTGCATTAATCTATGAGCATTACAAGCTGCAGTTTCTGTTCACCTTCTCTGGGTTTGGAGGCAGAGATGAGAGAAGATTTTTAGTTTTATTATTTCTGGAGAAAAAATCAAAGGATGTCAATGAGAAAAAAAGATAAGAAAAAACCTCATCCCCTTGACCTTTCTATCAGCATATACAACAGTTTCTCCTGTGATACTGGTTATGGTGCAGGGAGAAAGGGAATACGTCTTTCAGCCTGACCTTACTCCCCAGGTCTGTCACTGAAATCTCCAGCGACATCAACCAATGATGAGCTCTTCATGGAGCTGCAAGAAGATGGGACTGCAGCTTATTGGCTGGAAAACAGCTTTGCAGTGAAAGACCTTGGGGTCCTGGTGGACAAGAAGTTGAACATAAGTCAGCCTTTGCAGCAATGAAGGCTGTCTGCATTTTGGACTACATTACCACAGGCTGTAGATTGAGTGGAATGACTACTACCCCTTCTCCACTATTTGACATTCGTGGGACTGCGCGTGGAATTCTGTGTCCAGTTTTGGGCTCCCAGTACAAAAAAGATACTGTCAAACTGGAGCGACTCTAGCCGAGGAAGATGTTTAGGAGGAGTATGTAGCGTGAGAAGAGAGATTGAGGGAGCAGGTTTTGTTCTGCCAGGGAAAGCAAGCTGCTGTCTTCAGCTGCCACAATGAGGTTATGGAGATGGCAGAGGCTGGCTCTTCCTAAAGGTGCACAGTTCCGAGAGTGAGAGGCAGTGGGCACTGTCTGCAGCAAGGGAAATTCCATTATACATAAGGAAAACGTTTTTCAACACGAGGGTGTTTGAGCATTGGGAGATGTTGTCAGGATAGGTTGTGGAATCTCCATCCTTGGGGATATTAGAAACTCAGCTGGGCATGGCCCTTAGTTGTCTGATGTAGGTAGCTG
The DNA here is from genome assembly GCA_013389945.1 of Fregata magnificens. Taxonomy (NCBI): domain Eukaryota; kingdom Metazoa; phylum Chordata; class Aves; order Suliformes; family Fregatidae; genus Fregata; species Fregata magnificens. Next base: position 124,358 of record WAAD01000961.1, on the reverse strand, counting down.
TCTGATGTTACCTAACTTTGTAGGTAACGCAGCGTTGAGTAGAGGTTGGACTAGATGGCCTCCAGAGGTCTCTTCAAGACCTAATTATTCTGTGATTATGTGATTCTCCAGTATTGTTGTGAAAGTATGCACCTGAATATACACACACACACACACACAGAGAAAAAGGGTATGGGCAGGGTCCTTGCAATGATCAGATTCAGGACCTGGCCTTTATTTTAGGAAATTTAAATAGTAATATGACTATAAGTACAGTCCCAGCAGAGCAGTGACCGTAACAGGTGCAGAACAGCAAGAAAGAGTTACAGACACTTAAGTTAACATTTCCTTCCACTGTTCCTCTTGAGGAGAGGTAGCTGGGCAACAGCTAGTCTTCTCTTCTGAACAGCAAAGCCCTCTTCATTCAGAACATCGCCCACTCAGAGATAATGAATGGGTTCTTATTTTCAATCTGCTGCATTACATGCATATATTTTGCAATAAGCAGAAGTCTGTCACTGATGGGTTACAATACTAAGAAGAGGGACAAAGCCGTAGAGATCAGCTTTTAAATTTAAGCTTGTATATCATTAAATGGTGTTTTTCGTGTGAGGCCAATGTCTGTAGCTGCCCACCCCAGAGAACCTGCAATTGAGATGCTTGACAAAGAGAGAGAAATTTATAGATGGGAAAGCAGATGGCAAAAGGACAATTAGTGAACAATAAAATAAATGTGGTTTTATGTAATTACCAAGACCAAGTTTTCTCAGATGCTTACGTCTAGGCCTCCATGGTACAGAACTAGCTTGATTTATTTTTGAAATGCAGTCAGTAACATCTTGTAAAAATAGGATTACATGAGACTTTCAGGAAGACAAAATTTCACAAAGTGACGGCATTACCGTGTGTTTCCACAACCTTGACATAACTCAGAAATTAAGGAGAAGATTGTCAGCTTGTCAAAATAACTTCCAAAAATGAAAGGGTGGCAATTTGCCAAAGCTTAGTAAAAACAGATGACATCTGCTCTTTCAGAGTCAGACTGATACTGCTAGCTACCTTAAATTGTACCTTATTCTCAATCCTGCAAAAGCTTTTGCCTGGGCTCAGCTTGATTACTATTGATTTCAATAGCACTATTGATAATAAAGAAGTAAGATAAGGACATATATTTAAGCTCTGCAGGATCAATGCCTTATTCTGCTGAATTTTCTTATTGCTCCAAATGAAATTTATTGGAGATAGGGATACCACTGACACAAATAATTCGATTTTTTTAATTAGAGATTCAGCATTTCAGTAAATTGTCAATTTGTAAAACAAATCAACACCATCTACTCTGTTTCTTTATGCCGATACTTTAATGCAATAGTGGCAGAGTTACTGGCATAAAATGCTGTCACTAAAAAAATGTCAGATTTACTATTTTCTCTACACAGTTCTGTTTACAATATTTTACAGCAGGAAGCTATTCCACTGACATTATCTCTTCAATTATACAAGCCTGCTGTGCTGCTGGTAATTGCGAAGTGGAATATTGTACCAAGACAAAGAAAGCTCTTCTCCAACATGCGTGTGACAGCATAGTAGGTGGGGAATTATGCCCCCAGTTTGGCTCTTCAGAATTTATGTATGTCATATTTCAGAAGTATTGGGATATTCAGACTACATTCAAGTGTCAGGATAAGCTGAAGAAAAATTACTATAGGGCTCGTAAGCAGAGCTGTAACATACTCCATTTTAGCAATCCGCCCTAGTCTCTAATGTGGGCAAAAAATTAAATGATTGCCTGGCAGTGTCCAGTCATAATGTAACAGCATTGGGCTCCAGCACCAATAAAGATTCACTGTCGTAGACAGTAAAAGTGAGGCATTAACACATTTATATTGCCCTGACTAAGACTTGTCTTTGCGCCAGCTCTGTGTGCACTAATCCCATGCTGCCTGCTCCGGGAGGGAGCGCTTGTCAAACCCCCTTGCATTCAGGCTCAACATGGCACAGTCCAATGCAAATGTGACTGCAGGACATTTGAAATGAAGCCACGGGCTATATGTGCACAGGCTCCCTGGTTTGGTCAGGGAATTTATCTTCACAGCAGATCCAAGCTTAAATCTTTCCTGTGCCTGATAAGACTCATATCTGAAGGTCCCACTTTGCAGGAAAATGCCTTAACTATCAGATGGTGCAGAGATTTTAGTACTTTGTAGGCCAACTGTTCCCCTCACCCCAAATCACACAGGTCACAGGCTATCTCTAGACAAAAAAGAACAGTCCTGGGCTTAGTCCTGTCCCTAAAGCAAAGTAGCACAATAAAGAATTTGCATTCACAGACTTGTCTTTTCCCTTTAAATAAGACGACTGCATAAAAACTGCTTATGGAAAACAGTCCTTATCTTGCGCTATCCTCCAAACTGTGCCCAGTGAGCCAAATTGGATGAGGAACCATTATAATAATTTAAGAGAATGAATGATCATGCTCCAGAGGCTGGGTCCATGCCCTGTTCACTTTACTGGTACAGATGAGTCCTTGGGGATTAGTGTGCCCAGCTGAGGTAATCTGGTTTCTTGCCTTTGTCCCAAAACTGCTTACATGAAACAGTTGCTGGCTGTAACGTGAGAAGGTGAGACTCTTCCTACTGGTGGAGAAAGGCATGTCTTGATCAGTCCTTTCAGGTGGAAATTATGTGAAAGATACTGGGCTGGGTTATAATTTATTTCAAAACCTCACCCGAAATAAGTGTGTGTACCCACGCATCAGAACTCCAGGCAAGAAAAAGAGGTTTCTGTATGTATAAACCTACATGGACCTGCCATGTCCTGCTGGACCCCAGGAGGGAAGGAGAAATCTGGTGGAAGGGAAGCCAGCAGAAGGGGGGATGCTTCTCTCATCTTGCAGGGCTTCCTCTGGTTTCCGAACGTTTGCCATTCAGAGGAAAAGTGAAACAGAAACAGTTCAGAGGCTTTCAAAAGTTAAAAGAAATCAACTCCTCCCAAACCCCTTTCCACGAAACCTCTCTTCCTTACTCAGATCAACCCAAGCAAGCAAGAAGTTGCTGGTCAGGGACACCTAAATGCCAGGTTTAGGCCCCCGTTCTGGCTTTCCCCTTTGTGATCAGGCAATGGGACTTGCTACGCATTCTCCAAGTTGGAACCAGCAAGCTGTAAAGTCTGTCTGCCTCCTCAGCCCCACGCTTGTTTAATGATTTTTACAGTATGGAGCTGCTGTAAGGAGAGAAGGCTCCATTAGACAGTAATCACGTGCAAGGTCTTATCCAGGATATAGGACCCTTCCTGTTCTTACTCCTTACTGTCTTTACTGTCTCCTGACTGTCCTTTCCTCACTCCCAGGAGAGTGTTATTCTGGGATAGAGACTTCTCAGACCCAAAATTCCATTTTGAATCTTATAAACCTTTCCTGACTGACTTCTTTTCAAAGCCAGCAAATCCTTCTATCAACATGCTTTTAACAGTGATGTTTCCTAGCAATGATAGAAAGAGCGAGTCATTAGAAAATCACTTCAAGTCAGGCTTTTATTGCATTGTACTTATAAATCTGCAGAGAGTAGAGAGCTATTTTTGGTCAATTTTCCTGATGTCCTTTTCAAAGACTCTGAGGATGTATGACAAAGAAATGCACAGATGCCATTCCTAAATATATATGCTTCAAAGTGGACTAAGGGTTTTAGCATCAAAATCATCTCTCCCTAAACACAAGGTAACATACTGACATTGAAAGTGAATGGCAACAAATCACTCTGCCAGTATGTGGTGATGGATTCTCAGTTCCTTGTGTGACTCATGCTGATAGCTAGATGTCAAGTCTTTGCTGCATACAAATGAAGAAATAAAAAATAATAACAACAAAAAAATCTAGTTCTGACTGTCTTTTCTGACAGGAGAAATCTGAGATGAGGATGACCTACCTAAAAGAAGCTACATATGTTAGATCCATTGATCTTATTTTCTTAGGAATACTGAAAAGATGTGTCAGGTAGCATGAAGAGTTGCTGACATTTTCATGCACGCCTTTTTTGGTTTCACTTTCCAGTTACGTGATCAAAAGCTACCACATTTTTATGGGATTTTGTAGGAAGCCAAAGGCTAATATTTTCAAAAGCAGAGGTGTCATGGAGGAAACTGAGCAACTCTGAAAGTTAAAGTCTGTTAATCACCTACATCGTTTAGGCCAAGACCTTAACAACCAGAAGCATTTGGCTGCCTCTTTGAATTCCCATGACATCTTAAAATACGCCATCCACCTTCTGCCAAACATATTGCTTCCGGGTATGCTAAAAACCTCCTAAAGGTTGATACTGCTCTATGGAGCCACGCGGAGTCTTAGGCCAAAGTCAGAACTGTTGTTAAGCCAGGTTTTATTGAAGAGCAGAGATAGGAACGGCTGTGCCAGACCAGGACCAATAATCCATCTCCCTCTGTATCCTGTCCCCCCTGACAGTGGCCAAGAGCAGGCATGTTGGAAAGCGTATAGGAACAAGACTGTCACGTAGTAACACTTCTCTGTGGTATTTTCCCAGTCTCCAAAAATTAGTGTTCAGCAATCTTCTGAGCCAGCGTTGTCATCTTTGTATCAAATGGTCCTCAATGGATTTTTCTTCCTGGAGTTTTTCCGGTCAAATTTTGAACTTGTCTTAACTTTTTGCTTCCACAGTGCCCTGTGCCAAAGGACTGCTGCCACCAGCCAGTGATATTTGATGCCTCCTGATTCTTAGGGGATTTCTTCATTAAAAATTTACTTATGCAACTACCTTCCAATCACAAGTATTGCAAATTCAGCGGGTACTTTTCCTGTGGATATCTCTCTGTTTCAGCTTCCTCTTTGTAAAACACAGCCACGTTCCCACGACATGTAGGGATGCTGCTTATGAATCACTCAGATGCTGTGCCAAGCCCATGGAAAAACCCATTGGGAAAATGAACAGCTGAACAGCATGCTGTACATGAAACTGAGGCCCAGATAGTGAATAATGAGGAGAAAACAAATTATCAGTGGGATGCTCATTAAGTGAACACCATCCTCTAGTGTACTGGACAAGCATAGACAAGCTTGTTATCCACTTCTGTAATTAGAAGCAGTGTCCTAATAGATATACAGAAATGTGTTGAATTCAGGTGACTCACATTTGACTTTGCAGTCTTAAAACGGTGTTTCAGTGTAGCTTGTCCATGTGCATGTCCCATGTCAGAGATAACACCTTTATCAGGTTCATGCTGGTAATGAAAACCAGCTGCTCTTCAGTCACACCGAGTTGCTCATAGCTAGCAGTTCCCATATATAAGCAAATTGTGTTTTGTATAGGGAAAGGTGTTTGCAAGACGTCCCAGGCTGGTAAATACAAAAGGGACGGATTTAGAAACATCTCTGAAAGCAGTCATCTATGATATTTATAATAAAGAAATATTTTTGTAACTATTGAGGAAAGGGTCAAATACCGATGCCAGCTGTCCAGCTGTCTTAGCAAAGAGCCAGGAGTGAACAGATCCAGAAGAGGTCTAAGTGGATTTCTAAAGTAAAATCTCCTTGTTCTGTCAGCTGGTTTACCTCTGGGTTAGAGCTGACATAAGCTTCCTGGTGATGTTTGAAAGATTGCCTTTTTAGTCCCCAGATCTTGCTTTCCTGCGGGTAAAGCAAGGTTTTACTGTTCCACAGCTGTCAGTGGTCCACAGGACCTGGCAAAAGAGAAGTAGTAGTGAAAGTTAGTATTAGTGAAGGTGGAAGCTAAATGCATAGACAGATGAAAAATTCAATAGTCCTATGTTCTATAATACATATCTTGTGGCAACTAACTAGGGTAGTATTCCACCATGGTCTGGTGTGACCACACTGAAAAAGGACAGGAAATAAATACTTTTGAGTTTCAAATTAAAAAACAAGGGAATATAAAGATAAAAAGTAAATGAATGAAGCAAACTTAAGTAAATATAAACTGTGAAAAATTCAATTGTTTCAAGTTTTGTGGATATAAAGCAGTCTTTGGACATACTTCCAGCACAGGCATAGAAAGATGTGCCAGCCATACGTCTAGAGTAACAGAACTAAAGAATAGGAGGTATTGGGATGGAGGTGGCTTTTTGGCATTAAATTTGCATCACAGCCAAAGTAATTACAGTGGTTACTCTTAGGCCACAACCTGGAGCTGAAGATGTGGTATAGTTAATTTCTTAGTGACAGAAGCTGACCTTCTCTGCAACAAGGGAACACATTGAAGAAAACTTGATGTGAGCCAAAGCAAAGTCTCGCAGCTTTGTTTTTTTAGCTGTTAATACAAATAGCCATTACTCCATAACTTACTTCTTGCAGGAGGTGTAATCTTCTGCACATGCTGAGGGAGACAGAAGCAAGGTGCAGCGTAAGTGGTAAGGTCATATATCCATGCTGTGGCATTACCGATACACGGCATTGTGGGTCTGTGCCGTACATCCAAATGTGCTGTACGATTATACAGAAGGCAAGGGAGAATGCATGAATCCAAAAGGAGAAATCGCTGACAGTGTATGACTTTGGGGGCCTGGTGGAAAAGGGGCTCTGCTGTGTGGTCGCTTTGTGGTCCATAGCCTCTGCTTCCCCTCGCCTCTTTGCTCATTTACCCTGAGATATTGAATGCAAACCACATGTACAGCCCTCGGGTAGGCATCCTCTCCGGGCAGGGGCATATAGGTTTTTGTGGTTGCCCTTCTGAGATGCCTAATTCTGCGAGGTGGCAGAAAATGGAGACTACGTTCCCAATCCTAGATATTAGGCACCCAAATTTTGGCACCAAAGCGTGTAAAACATTGCCTCCCTCAGCAGTTTCCACTGCTCGGCTTTGACAGCAGTGGTCTGTGAGGCTCTGGTTTTGGCAGCGAGTTAGTACTAATTTTGCTGTGGATATCTGGAGGTAGAGGAAGGCTGAGGGCTGGTGGCAACTGCAGAACTTTGGAGTCACCAGTGACTAGTGGCTTCTCCAAATGAGGTTATAAACCCCCTCCTGGGCTGACTCGGGGCTGCACAGCCATCATTCGCACCGATGATCTGGCTTTCTGCAGCGAGTGCATAAGGGCGAAGCCATGGAGCCAGCACTGGCTGCCGACCAGCAAAGACATCTGGCAGGGATGGTTCATTCGCCTGCTACTGCACAGGCAGGAAATGCCTCCTTCTTCACCTGCCACCCATATCAGAGTGAAATGCTAACTTGGGTGGGGTGTGTGTGCTTGTAATGAGAGATCTTGCTTGGCACTGAGACAGAAAATGTCCAAGATGGGTGGTAAGAATAATATCAAAAGAAATTATGGATGACTCCAGTGCTCTCCCAGCAGCTTTGTGTGCATGATGGTGTAGGAGCAGCCTTTGGCAGCTGAACTTTGGGCATATTTGAATTGCTAAAAATCGCTCAGGGGGGACCATTCATGGGCACAAGGTCTACACGGTGCACTGTGGGAGTCACTGGCAGCGTGGTCATAGACCTTACTGAGAGGGGAATCAAACCAGTAGCAAACAGGCAGCTAACTCCCAACACCTGCAGAGCTTCTCAAACTCTTCAATTTGTTGTAGTTACCAAAGGTGTCATCTTCTCTTCCATCATCACAGTAATCCCTTCTACCACACGCTGTGCAAAAGGCTATTCGGTATCTAGCAGTTCTTTTTCATTCATTTTTGGTTAATCATTTATATTAAATGTGAGATCCCTGAGAAAATAACAAGAAATGAAAAACAAGTTCTAGAGGTGCTTTACAAATGTATTATTTGGTATTGCAACCCATCTGGGTATATGTGATTAACATTTAGATTTAAACAGCTTGAAAATCATTAACATTTCCCCATCTTTCATTTGTTTCTCCTCCTCTCCCTTTGCAAAATACTGAGCTCTTCGAAGAGTGATCTAATTAAAAATGAAAGCATATTTACGTGCTTTAAAATGCCCGTGTCACTTCTTAACATCAAGGGAGAAGCTGATGTATGATAAGTTTCAAATTCAGCATTCTTTTTATTCACGTAGGGAAAAGAAAGGAAGAAATGTTAGCTTATTTGTTTCCAGGAAACATTAAAAATTCCCTACCCTACCCTGCAGTGTGTTTTGTTTTGGTTATTTTGTTAATAGTCTTATTCTGATTGCTGCTTGGTAAAGAATGAAAGAGGATTCTTTAGTCATGGGAATGCAGAGATGTTTATTTCCACTTTGGGAGTATAACATACTTTTAAAAAAATTCAGCTCTTTCCAGAGTTAGTTACTGAAGCACCTGGTATCCCACGCTCCACCCAAGATTATAAAAATATTTGAAACTGCAGGAAGGCAATACAGCTGTGCAAGCTTATATGGGGACTTGTTGATTTAATTAAGTTCAGAAAAAGCAGCCATATTAATAAATATGTCGTTTCTTGAAAGAGAGAGATGCCATTTGCTAAAATAAAGTTTTCCCCCTGGTACCTAGTTAACATTCTCCCATCATTTCTCTGGCAGTGTGGTGTAACCAAATTCTGTTCTCATTGAAACCATGTGTTAGATGATTATTTTTAAGGGTGAAAAAATGACACAGTAAAGAGAAATTCATATCCAGCTCTTGCTGTTGATGTTTGTGGCAGTGCAACCTGGTTAAAAAAAAACCAAGCCAAATTAAATTTTTGCCTTTGTGTGTGATTCTTCTTGGTGATAAATGCAGTCTCTTGTATGAAGACCCTTCTTGCCTTGATTTACTAGACAGATATATTGTTACAGGAGAGAGCCCTGGCTGGAGGATACCATACATATGGGGCAAAGAGCAGCGAATATTTCAGTGGATGGGATTCAATTCCCGGAAGGTCTGGATGCATCACTTTCCGTTGGTCCAGCTGGGGGAAAACTCCGACAGTCATCCTGAAAACAGGAGAAGTGACACCATGGATCCTTGTTCTCATTAAATAAGGGAGGTGCTAAAGTGATGTTCAACATTCAGGGATAAACGAGGGTATGGAAAATGTTATTGCGTATAAAAATGGGTCTACCTCTGAAAGGCAAAACCAAAATCCCAAAGAAAAGCTATTTGTTACAAATGAAGTTTTTCTGCAAAACCTTAGTGTGTGAGATAAATAGGGAATTTTCAGCTTTCCCCAAACTCAATAATCCCAAACTATTTGGAAGAATTGTCACAAATCTATATGGGAAGCTGTTTGTAATTTTCTAGGTTGCATGCCGTATGTGGCAAGTTTCCGACGTTTAAGTGTAACGACCATAAATCACTATGTGATTAGTTAGCAGAATATGTATTGGTATGGGGTGGTAAATCAGTACTAAATGCACAGCACATGGAACAAAGATCATCAGTTCACTCACCGGTCTTTAGTTTTTCGTCTGAAAATCAATCGATCATTTGGTTACATAAAGCATTGATAGAAGGGAAATTGTTTTCACATATTTGCTCTGCATCCTGTTTGATTTTGAAGTGTTCCTGGCTAAACTCACTGGCAGTGTTTTCACGTGGTAATACTGTATTTGCATATTGTCAGGGGAGGACTCTGAAACTTGAGAAATCTTCTAACTGAGGTTTTAATATAAAAGCAGAGTGACAGAATTTTTGGAAACACCAGTGACAATGGCAACAGTTAGGATACGCAAACAGAGAGTATCAAGATGGAGTATCACCACCCTTTTGTTACATATTTTTGCTTACTACAGGCGCAGTTATACCTAAGATGTGCTGAATCCTATCTCATTTGACTGGGTAATCAATGAGGCTGATACTTCAGAAAGTTCACCATAACTTCTATGCTGGAAAGCATATGGTGTGGATGAATATAAACCACTCTCTGGACTTAGGCATGATAAATGTGAGTGTTGAGGATGCCACTGACACATATTCTAAAAACTGTGTAATATCACTCCAACTCTTTACAAGTTTCTTCTTTAGCATCCTTGTTAAAGGTGGTCTCCTCAGCTTGTTTGTCTCTATCAAAAGCTGCTGCAAGTTTGGTATAATTATGGCCTGTGATTCAAAAACACCTCATCATAGTACCTGAGCCTGAAAACATGGGTGCTCACTTTCACGTGTGAAACTGTACTTTTCAGGACTGGGTCTGTGCACTTTGCTAAAGGTAGGCATAAATGTGTCTGAACGGGTTGAGAGAGCATTTTGTTAAGGAATCAGTCGACGATCAGTTTATACAGTGTCATACTACACCTTGAAATGAATATAGGACTAGAATATCAGATATGAAAAGTGCAAATATGGTATCAATAGAGAAGTCTTCCAACTTTTAATATTACAAGGGGAAAAAAAGAAAACAAGCATATGCTTTCATATGAGATGCTTTGCTAAATATGACAAAGGATCATGGCCTTAAAGTAGTAAGAAATTATAAATACACATTTTATCATGTAAACTCAGTACTTTTTAATGACAGGATGACCAAAGCAATAGACAAAGTGAATGAAAGGCGAAATGTAATTGGATTTAGTAAGTATTAGGTAATATTTCAAACTCAGTTCAAACCAGCTCTGGAATGAACACCATCATGTGGATCAAAATCTGGCGAGCTGGTGATAGAAAGGCTGTAAAAAGAACAATGTGTTAAACGGGAAAAGATATCTAGTTGGGTGATGTCAGAATTAGCTCCTCACTTATAAATCTCCTGGCCTGGAAAGCAGTGAATAACATCCTTACGAAATTTACAGCTGTCAGGGTGGTGTTTTAGAGAGCAGTGAAGACATGAGGAAAAGGGAGAGGGGCCTAGAAACAGAAATGAGAATTGCTAAATGAAAGATTTGTGCACACCCACAAAGGGGCACAGAGAGGCAGTGGCAGGAGGGGGAGCCCAAATAGTATCCTGCCCTGGCTCCTCCCAAGCCCACAGCAGGAGCCATCAGTCCTGACATAGCACTAGCCCCTCTCTCTAAGCCCAGAGGAGCACAGGGGCAAAGGCAGGTGGGAACCCAAGCTGCAGGCTCAGAGGAGGGGACACCCTGTCCAGTCCTCCCTGGGCTGTCCCAGGAGAGCCTCAGCCCCCGTCTCCAGGTGTGACACCCATCAGGATGAGTCAATGCCAGGGCACTTTTGGGACGGAGGGGGATTGCTGCCCTGGGGCCTGGGACACATTGCGGGATGCTGGGGAAAAGCATGTCAGGATCGCACAGAACTTGTTATGGGATGTTTAAGGGGGAACCAGGGAGGGATTTAGGTGATTTGGGGAGGAACAAGTGTGAGAAAATAAGAGGGATAAGAGGATAAACAGGACCCATCCATGTAAAGAGTATGCTTGTCTGGCCATGCCCTGTGCCTGATGAGTGCAGCCTGTCCTGGCTGCTTGCTAAACTGCTTTCTAACCTTTTCCTGGGCGAGGTAGTCTCCATCTGTGTGTGTGTGTGTGTGCGTGCATCTGTGGGTGCATATATATGTGTGTGTATATAAGTATCTTCTCACTTGCAGACCTCCCTCCTGCTCAGCCAGAGAGGGGAGCAGGATGAGGCCATTAGTTTTGTCTGTGTTCATGTGAGTGCTCTGTGTGTTTGTCTGATTTGTGTCCAGCCACGTACATATGCACAGATGTGCTCTGTGTAAGTATGTCTACTGGAAATACATTTTCAGCCTTGCTGCTGGTTGGAACGGGGGGCATTGCCGTGCATCAGCCTGGCCTTTCTTAGGCTGTCACATATGGCCCAATATTTTGCCCCTAACAAGACTGACAGAAGAAGAAATGACACTCTGCTAAACATACCTAGAATTATGTGTATGGCTGATCCTTGCCTGAAACCCATTTGAATCTGAAAGGAGATGTGGCCTATACCCTCTTTTGGGTATTAACACACAGAAGAGCTCTGCTCCAAATTTCCAGCTTGACCTTTGGTTGACTCTTAACATGTGGTTTACAGTGACAGAGAATATCTGATGACGAACTCGTAAAGATTAATTGGGTTTGGAAGCATGTAGCTTTGATAGTGGGGTTGATGCAGCTGTAGCACCAAGATCAGATTTAGTAAGAAAGTCTGAGCGAGCTGTATCTTCTTGCAACATGCCATTACCATCGGCCAAGGTAGCTGCTTTTCCAGGTCGTGTGAGGACTGCTGCCTTTCTTTAGCATACTCTGAGTGTATCTAGCTCCTCACAGCCTATAGCCACTCATGGACCATTTATTCATGTTCTTAGTAGGGCCCAGCCATGTATGCTGAATTGCCGGTTAACGCATCTCATTGCGAGCTGTACCTGCTGGGTGGTGTGAATCTGCCTTACGCATTTCTACACTGCACTGCAGTTACAATAGTAGTAGGAGGGCATACGTAACCTGTTTTCCACTTTTAAAGATGGCTACGGTAGTAATTTTTTTTGTATTCTCCAGAAAAACACGAAGGGAGGTCACTACTTCATTTAACGTGAATGATCACAACACTGAGCCTGAAATTTAAACCAAATGTCTCAGGCAGGAGGTAGCAGCCCCTGGGTGACTGTTGACTGTAATGGGGAAAAACTGATTAGTTTTGTCTGGGTACCTCACTTCTGACTGCTGGTTATGCGAGCTGACCAAATGTACACAAAAGGCTTGTCAGAGTGCTTCTCCAGAGCTGGATTCAGCTCACCTCTGTTAGGTGTCGAAGAGATGGTTGTTTGATTTAAGATAGTTCCCTGAGGCTATTTCTGTAGGCAAATGTGTGAGGCAGGCACCTTCAGGGAATGATTCCTCCTGTCTGAGGCAGAGCAGATGAATCACTGGAGGTGCCTATTTCTCTCCTTCGACTCTAGAGGGAGTCCAGCCTAGCTTTGGGTGGGTGTCTAAGGTACAGATAACTGGAGCTGGGAGCAGGAATCCCACCCACAGCCCTCAGCACAATGTGGCTCTGCTCCTAGTTAGCCCTTCAGAGCATCGCCGTAATAGAAATCACTGCACGCAAAACCACGACATTGAAATGCATGCTGTACGTTTATTAAGCATTTGATTTCTCTGGGGCTTTCTGTAGCTCTCATCACTCAAGAAGCTGGTTTTTTTACAGTTAATGACTTTATTTTTATAACAAGCTGGCTAGATGAACCAGATCATCTGTAAATGGGAAACAGCTACAGAGTTCCAGTCTCTCTGCTTGATTTTCCAGTGTCCTTGCTGGTAGGATTTACACTCTGATCCTTCCACAGCAAACATTTTTCCTCAGGATGCCTTTGCATCATGGAGTTAAGTGTTTTCTTCTGCTCTACTTAGACACAGCAAGGGGACCAAGGAAAATACATAGAAATCTGGCTCTCAGATGAGGTGCCTGGACTATAGCAGCTCAAAATTGCAGTTTTGTGCCTCATTGTGCAGAGTCTTCAGATATTTTAGCTGCAAAAGTCAACATAGTTTCTATTGAATGCGCACAAACGGTACTTTTGAAGGGTCTGTAACCTGCCTGAATTTGTTCAGATTTTCACTGGGTAGGAAAAACAATTACAGACAGACAAGCTGTACTGTCAGTGCCAGCTATGAAGTGTGTGCTCTGAAGTTCAGGATTTTTAAGAAAATGTTGCTGGGATTTACCAGGACTGACTGTTAGTTGTTTCTCTCTTTGGCCCAGTAGAGACTGAGAGGCATAAATCCTAAAGGAATACCACAGAGCATGTAAAATTTGAACCTCAAATGGTGACAGTTTGGCAAAACTGTAAAGTGAAATGCAGGCTGCAGAACGTGAAGTGCTGTAGGCTGGCAGCAGGCTGGGCTTCCAGCCCACTGACATAATTGCATTACACACTTCTACTAAGTTATTTTCTTGTATTTACTGTACTTTACTGCACTTATGCACTTTTATGCCAGGAGTAATGCACTCCTGGCATAAATTTACTATATTTACACTATATTTACCTATATATACCTTTCCATGAAAAAATTATGTATCTGCATATACATGCAATGCAGACAGATGGAATATATTCTAGTCTACGTAGTAACAACAAAGATATGCTCTTTTTTTCCCTTTATATTTAACTTAAAGTACTTTTTGAATGCCACCATCTGCACAGCAGTATGCCTCAGCAAAACCCACTGGCACTAAAAGCTATTAACTGAAAAACTCTGCCCACTCTGAAGCAAAGCCATTCTACTTACCCCTGGTTTTTTCAAGTGCCCAAGGAAAAAAAGAAACTAATAGGCATCAAAAATTTTTTTTGTGTTGTTTTGGATAAGCCTAGGTGTGAATTCTAAAGCTGTAAATTCCTTACATACGGCCCTGTTAATAAAACTGCTTAAATATAAGTTAGGCATCCATGTAAATGTTTTCTTAATAAGTTGAAGGATGGACCCAAGAGCATGACTGGAGAGCAGTCCTTCCTCACACGCTTCACAAGCTCCAGCTCCGACTCACCACCTGACCTTTGCTGCGGAGATGTGTGGGCTGGGGACAGCTTTACAGTGCCCACATTCTATTCAGTTCAAAGGAGATGGATTTAATTACAAGTGCTATAATTTGAAAAGATTTTGTAATTCAGAAAAGCTTTTAAAAATCCTTGCTGGCAAACTAAATAAATGATCCTTTATTGCATTTCTTCATCTTTGCGTGGCTGCAGGGAGTTTAACAAGGACCTCTGCTGTTCGTTTAATTTATTACACCACCTTACACTTTACGTTCCTGCAAGTTCTTTTTTTATGAGTTCTCGTTTTGTTGGTCTTTCACAACATTTTTGCATGCCCCTTGTGTGCTTACATGCACCAATTATATGTCACATAAAAATCGTAAATTGTCTAATACCAGCTGGCGTAGTTAATAAACTTGTAACTTTACCCTTGTTGAACTATGTCAGAACCCTGTAACATCTGGCATGTTTTAATTTCTATGCAGTTGAGGGTTGAATTTTCATTTAAGAGCTCCCAGATATAGTCCTGTCAAGAATTTCTTTGCACTGTAGCTTCTTCAAGCTCCTTAAACTTCATCTGTAAGTGTGAAGACTTTCAATTGACAACCGCTAAATATTTATGGATTTTGTTTGTTTGTTTCATTTGTGTTAAGGATTTTTTTCCTTTTTTATTTTCTGTCTTCTTTTCTGACCTGGTGAGTAGCCCAACCAAAGGAATAATGGGTTGCCATTTCTCCCTGCTGAGCTGGTCTTTCTGCCTGTGCTACTGGCTTTGTACTTACACCCTTCCCCTTGGAAGAGGAGGTGGGCAGCTTTGGTCAGGGGGAATGTGTAAGTGAGGGCGGTTAGGAATACAGTTTTGTCTCTCCTGTCATGTGAGATTTTTGTAGCATGCCTATTCTCAATGTTTTTTAATAATGCTGAATTTACGCTTTTTGCTACTCAATGGCACTCTCCTTAGTATAACTGGATTTCAGTATTTCTTTCCCACCATTTATACTAGGCTGGACACAGCTCAGAATAAATCCTCCAGAGGTTTTGCTTCTATCACATTTGGCCTCAAACTCCAGGCGTCCCACCTGCTCTCCCACCCTCCCACCTGCTCCCTTATTTTTAAAACAAAAAGCAGCAGTTTTGTTGAGGAAGGTTTGCTGGAATGTGTCAAAGGGTTAATACATTCTTCTCCCACTGCAATTTAATGGCTCATCTGTGTCTTCCCTATTAGCTCATCTGAGACTACCCCAAGTGATATATGATCTGTGTAGGCACTTTTAGGCAAACTATACCATTAGCAATGCTTCCACAGCATCCCTGTGAAAAAACTCTTTGAAAAGACAGGCTAAAGCATGTTACTGGTTTCACAGAAGGGATGAATGAAGGGAGAGAGAAGCAAAACAGAGTGATACTCAGCTGGGGCCTCACAGTCACCATCTCTTCTCCTTGGTTCAAGGTTATGGGTCTGCATACCAGTTCACATTTAAAGTCTGTCACGCATCCGTCTCTCTTGGCTAGATAACTACAATGGTATTAACATGGAAAGAAATCACTTTGCTTGGGGGAGCCAGCGGAAACCCTTTGCTAGGAATGGGTATGGCTCTAAATATGCTCATAATGTAATAAAGCAATAGGTCCAGCAACATGCTGGAAAGAGCCATGAAGGCAGCTGTTAGTCTGCACAGACTAAAAGACCTGCTGAAAATAAGCTAGTGTGTAGCTTTGTGAAAGACCCAGCCAGAGACTGGCAGCTGGAGAGATGCTCAGCTTCTTGGAAGCATCCCTTTGGCAGAATGAGGGAGGGTTTTCAGCATGCATGTGATTTACCATCTGCAGTGTAACTCACACCAAAGCACAGCATCACTGGGGGGAGAGGGATTTGACAACAATTTCCTCTGTCTGGGGGTTCCTAGGCAGAAGGTTGTGTGGTGTGGCACATGTACAGTCAACATGAAACTTTGAGAGAGTGCGAGAGTTACAGGTCATGCAACACGAACATCAACCTGCTTTGTGGGAGCAACTGTACAGAACCATCCAGAAAATTCAGTACTTTGTGGCTGCTATACACTTACCATAAACCACCACATATTTCTGGATGACCAACTGCCCAGCCTAAGCTGTGCATGCCTTGAGCTGCAGGTTCTCAAGGCCCAGGTATGCATCTCCTCTAACCTTGCTGAAGGAAATCTGGACAAGTGGTAATCTCTATGGAAGTCAGGCATGTGCTCCCACAAGGTTCTCCCACAGTGCAATAACCCTCTCCTGCTCTAGTTCAGAGCAAAGGCTGTGTCTGCATTGCCCTGTGAATTGCATTAGGTTACTTCCTCCTCAACAAACTCTGAAGGAAGGACAGTGTGGTCTACAAATATAGTTGGTTACTAAAATACCTATAAGTAGGTACTATAAATTAACAGCATCTTTCATTTGGTTTATATGGTGCAATGAAACACTGCCTTTTTCCTGACTGTCATGCTTTGGGAATGGCAGTGGACCTAGAGTGGGTTTGTACTGGGTTTGCGTGGCAAGGTTTTGGTAGCCGGGCGGCTACAGAGGTGGCTTCTGTGAGAAGCTCCTAGAAGCTTCCCCCATGTCTGACAGAGCCAACGCCAGCTGGCTCCAAGAGGGACCCGCCGCTGGCCAAGGCCGAGCCAATCAGCGATGGTAATAACATATTTAA